>JTDE01000132.1:241357-309443 GCA_014338405.1 Paragonimus skrjabini miyazakii
TAGACAAATCGCACTAACAGCCTGACTGTCCTAAATGTCAAACTTTCGATCTCGGCATTTCATTTTGTTAGTTAAGATTCTCCTGATTTTGAGATTGAGCCCCGAGTTTTCGAACATTTTGGGTTTGCACTGAACTGAACTGTCCAATACATTTAAACCAATGAGGGGGCATGGATCCCATGCTGTAGTTTCCACGTTTTGACGATGAGGTCAGTCAACACGGTTTGCTTTCGCGGTTTTAAACCGATGTATTTAAATACTCTCTCAAACATATTCATCAGTGACAACGAACAGTATGAAAGCTGGGTTGCGTAGACACTGTCGTTAAAAGTACTTTGCAAGAGTCGACTCAAATTTACAGGTTGAGTTACACTCCATGTTCATATTGGCATGACGTTCTACAGAGAGCTATGTTCTAATGATTTTACTATTTCTGAAAGTGCAGATAATACAAACTGAAAAGTGCGATATTTATTTATAACCTATCAGTCACTCGGTTATTAAATAACCAATTGCCGGGTGTCTTATGTGCACAATGAAAACATTTAATCAATTTGATGAAAGATTATAGACTGCACATGAATTTCTTGCAACATACGAAGTCAACGTAAGTTGACAGGGTTTATTTATTCCTAGCATTCACAATCTGGGGAATAGGTACACAATCATAAGCGCAAAATCAACGTCCATGCAGTCATTTTTCTACGTCAAAAAATTGCGTTGGCGTTAGCCTACTCGACTGAGAGACCTTTGCTACTGTCTTCGTGAAACTGTGTTAACAATAGGCTTCGTTTCTACACTCAGAACCTGTTGTTCGGCTGCGTTCATTGCTTGAAAATGAATCCCCTAAGAACAGTGACTGTTAACGGATAACGTGTAGTTCCATCACCTCGACAATCTTCTTCTTTTCATGCCCAATTTTCCCTGTGCTGAAAGAGAACCGGACTAATAAACAACCCGGTGATTTTCGCTGCATTTTGCAGAAGAAATGAAGTAGGTTCAAATGTGGTTGGCTAACTGATGAATGTATTTGTGATCAGCGATCCCTTACAAAAGTCTTCTGGACCAACTGACACCTCTATACGTACGGTTTGTTTTCTTGAATGAGCGATGATGATAGCTGCAATGACGAGTATGTCATGAAAGAGATAAACTGAGATATAAAGTTAGAAGAATATGGATATCACCCAAATTACACACCTTCGCGCTAGGCTGCGTCAAATAAAACTTGCGACACATCTATAACCACGATAGAAGACAACCGTCGCGATATGCCATAATTTCGTTTGCTCTCTTCAATCACGAACGTAGAACATTAGAATATATAGAAAATGCATACAACAACAACAATAGAAACAGTCAGCGGTTGAGTTTACATGAAACAGACTGTTATCAGGGCAGAAAAACTGCGTGGGTCAACAGTTTGTGCACGTACAGAACTTGAAACTGTTAACAGTCTCTGTTTCATGTAAACCGATTCGTTGATTATTTCTATTATTGTTGCTACATGCATGTTCTATATATTCTAATGTTCTACATTCGTGACTGAATAGAGCAAACGAAATGTTAACATCTCGCGACGTGTCTTATGTCGTTCTTGGTGAACTGAATCAAGGGAACTCAGTACTTTAAACGTCTATAATCAAAATATTTCCTTGTATTCAGATTAGAACAGTGGAATGTGAAAATAAACTTAGAAACTATTTCTGTACAAGCATTTGAAGAAACGGTGAGCAGTCCTAAAGCCAAATACTGCAAAATACGCATTTTATTTATTCGACGGCCTGTCAAGCGAAGATTTACTAGTACATAACACGCTGTGTATACAAATCAATGTGAATTATTACGGCTGCGTTTAACCGGGTAGTCACTAACGGTGCCAACACGTTACTACACTCAAGACAAATGTCTCCTGATCAGACATACTAGATATTCGCAGGCGGATTCCAACGGATAGGTCTGGTATCAAGGGGTGAGACCAATTTGATGCCTGCGCTGTAAACACGTATGATGTCGTAGACTTTCTCCAGTGTGGTAACCAAATAGAAGTTGAAGTTGCAGCCAGGCAGTTGAGAAGAAATGGCTGTCTCAACAATTCATTGTCGGCTATTCGTCAGTCACGTGAGTTTTCAATGCATGTGATATTTCCGCAAAATAACAATGAGAATAATTTTGGGTGTCTGATTGTGGAGAGTCTACAAAACACAACGGGTGATATGTTAGTGTTTGGATTATGAGCATTTCAACCGACCGTGTTCAAAACAAAATATCCTTAAACTGTTTACTTGCCTCTCTAGTCCCATCAGTTATTCACCGTGTAAGCAAAAGGATTCTAGCTTTAATCGATTGTGCTCAGGCGATGGTTGTTTGCAACATCAAAACATATGTATACGTGACCAGTATCACAGTGACTTGACAGCCTTAAACTGCTATTAGTATAAAACACTCAACAGGCGTAAAGAAGAATTTGTGATAATCAGCCAGTCAGTAATGACTAGTTGCTCTGTTGCAGTTGCAGCTTTGTTCACAATGTTAATGTTTGTTCCGAAAACGTAGTTACCAACATTAATCAGAACGACTGTAAGTGCTGAGCACTTAAGGTAGGAAATTAGCAAACAATTTTGTTGGCCTTGTCCTGGTAAAGTCAACCGTAAGCTAGTCTAATGAGTGAAGCCAGCCTCGTGACTTACCTGCCTAAACCATGAACACGAGGACAGAAGCGTTTCTGCCCTATTAATTTTGTGTACCGATCACATTAATTACTTAAATCGGTGAATGGAGTCAGCCAATAAGGTGAACTGAACATTTTGTTATAACGCAGATGCTACTGAAGCATATTTCAGATAGTCGATCTCAACCTGTTGGTACAAAACGAAGTCGATATGTTAAACACTTTTCTGACGCACACTTTTCAACTTAAGGACATTTGAAGTTGTAAGTTGATCGTAGCCTTCTTCAATGACTATGCTGGAAACCAACATTCTACAAAAAATTTCCTACTGCAGTTAGAAACTGTAACTTGTAGCAACTCGTGTGAAGTTCAAAACAGCAACTTGAGTCCTAGTCGGCCAGTCCGATCTCAGATAATCACCTACACTGTTCCAGAGCACTACTTGTCAGACTGACTTTGTTTGCGTTTAGACTCACCATGTAAGATGTTCGATTCGGCAAACCTCGGGCTCCATAACTCAGTTTTGTCTGCACCTTCCCATAAGCATAATCTGACACAGGAGGTTAAGCGTTGTACATGAAACAACAGGTTAAACATCGAAACCTCTCCCAGTTCCCATCTGCACAACAGTTGCTGACGTAGAATTACCAAGAACTGTACCGTATCCAGCCAGCTACGTTAATCACGAACATTAACGAGCAGTTTAAACACGCGAACCTCAGAAGTGGAGGAAAATCTTATCATTCATCTGTAAAATAAATGAAACACTGAACAACGTCTTCGTATGATTCCAATTACCACTTCGTAGTACCACTCGAACGGCATTCTCAGTGAAAACAAATGCACGGATGACTAGTTTTTGACTAAATATACTCACGTGATTACTAAGTAGATAATTTGTATTATCAGAAATGAGTAAAGGGTTACCGGAACTGATTCAGTTTTTCACAGTTCACTGTGACCTATTTGAATATTGTAGATACAAGCAAAAGCGTACTGCCCCATCAAAACCTGTTCTTATATAATGTTTTTATAGCACTACGGAAAACAACTGTGAGCCTGAAATACTTGATATGATGTTTCACTTATACGATGAGAAGTAATGATGAGGGTGTTGTACGTCAAACCGGCTGCAACGAAACATAGTTTAATACATGCTGCTAGCATAGTTGAACTAGTTTGCTTAAAAGCAACTTGAACCTTGCTGTCGGTGAACCAAGACTGAAGCAGACAAAATGATGTCATTCACACCGTTACGCAACGTGCAGTAAAGTTATTTTTTTCATTTCAGACCTTAATTGTGTCACATGAGGCCATTGTTGTTGTGTAAACGCAGGTCCAGGCAGACACTTGTTGACGAATATCACCGTAAGTGGCTGCAGCGTGCTGGATTAAAAGTCACCCACAGCATCATATGATTCAGAGAAACGTTGATTGTTAACAAGAAAATCTACTACGCGTTCTAATCCTATTTCACTCAATGTGGATATCCTGCGAGAAATATTCTAATTTATCTGTTGCTTATGCTCAAATTAAAATTGTCCTAAACAGATAAGTAAGCGACATTTTGCTGACATTTTAACACTTGAAAACTGATTGTTTGAAAGCAGGACCTGTAATTATAAGGCAACCTTTAGCACATTATTGACAACATGTTTCCAAAGCTGCCAAGTGCTTTGAGTAACCATTTACTCTTCTCATCCAGGTTTTCATTTTTCCACTACAAACAGCCAACCAAACAAATGTGACATATTTACGGAACCTTAAAATTGGCGCGATTGGTGTGACACAGACTAAACAATAACGTTTCTGATGAGTTTCAAAAGGGGTTGATTGCAAAATGTTTATGAGCATGCAACGGATACGATCAATTTTTTGTGGTGTTCAACTTGAAACTAAAGTTTCTCACTAATTTCAATGACCTCAATACTCATCTGGTCAGCTTGCGTGATATTGAGTTTACAAGTACTTAAAAGCCGGTCTTCTGCTCCTGTCTGGAGAGGGTCCACAGAGAATATGAAAAGTTTATTAACGATACTACAGAACTTTAATACAAAATATTTACTAACAATTCCTAAATATGCTGATACTTCCACCATTTTTTTAAGCAAAACTTCAGGTTTTTTTGTTAAATGATGGAATTACTAAAGGTGGAAGCGATTCAGCAATCGCCTTCTAAAGTAAACATCTTTGGTAGTATGCTTTTCTATGTTTATGTAAATAACTGGAGTTTAAATCTTACTGTCAACTAACTACCATCACTCAAGGTCAAATCAAACTGCATTTGTCAAATTAAGCGTGGGTGCCTAAAAAACAGAAACTTAATTAGGTTGTTAAGCAGCAAATTACTTTTTTTGAACAACACAAAATTTACTTATTCGAACTGATCACGATAGTCAGGTTGATTCGCAGTACAAACGTGCTTAAAAGCAAGTTATCAACTAGACGCATTTTTAATTGATTTTACTACTGGTAACAATCGGTTGCTACAATTTTCAGAGGCGTCTCTTATCAGAACGATGTAAACAATATGGGTAAACTGTCTGACTGGCTTCATATCGTGGCAGAGCAAATATACGTGTATGTGATTGTAATGAACTGTTGACTGTATGTGCGATTTCCTTCATTAACCCTATGCTGAAGGGTTGAGCTATCTATTACAAATATTGTCAACTGTCGTGAGCACTCATTCAGCCATTGCGAGATACTACAGGTTAAATTTTGCAGGCTAATATTGTTTTTTCCCCTCATCCGCTGCTGTTATGAAAAACGTGCCATAGATGAAAGATCGCCAGCATTTACTGTCTTCATCCAAGATAAACACGAACACACAGAGTGCAAATGCTTTAGGCGTCGTGCATAAAACTGCTCAAACCAAACTCAGTGAATTTATTGACGATAAGCGAGAAATATTTTTATTTTAATCAGTTCTTCGAAATTTATGAGAATATGTGTTATTGTAACTCGTTGTGATAGTAGTTTTGGTATCCGGTTATTTGACGAGTTTAGTGAACAAGTTGGGAATGACTACCTTATCCGGATTCTTGTTTATCTGTCTTCATTTTAAGAGAATACAATGATGTCTGCAAGCAACTTAATACATTAAGAGAGTACTAAACATCAAAACAGCTCATTTTTTAATAATTCTTGCACGGCTGCGTATTTCGACGTCACTTGGTCCAAACGGCGTCAATCTTCAATGGCAGTGACCTACATATTTCTGCTGTGGTTCTGCAAGGAGTTATAACGGAAGTGTAACATTAGTTTTCTGTTGTTGAATCATTAACATACATAGCATTGTTAGACATTTCCGCCCCTATTTGTTCGTGGAGGCTTTTCGGCTGCTGACAAGACCAGATTATGCTATCGAAGGGTTATCAGCTGGAAAGTGATCAGGACTTCGCCTACCGTTTCATTAATCGTCACACAAGTGCTTTGCTTTGTCCAATTTTCCGGCTAAATCTGTCAGTACTGTACCGTGTATATCAACAGCCGGTATCATATGGGCAAGCGATTAGAAAGTAACTGATGTCTCTCGGTGACGAACGCTGAAAATTTCAAGCTTACTGTCGGTTAATCAAAAAACAGGTTATCAGAAGAATATTTAGATTTCATTTTGAAAATCGCGCGAACATAGAGTTTGCTATAAGTGTTTTTTTGTACGACCATTTATATCCGTGGTTTGATAATTCCAAGCGAACATTCGTTTATTTCGGATGGCTCATGCAGTGACGACATAATCGCTGATTTGGACAGTAATGTTGCAAGTCTGTGCAATCCGTGAATTTCAAAGCGAAGCTGAATATCACTGAAAACATTCCGCGGTACTTCATCTGCACAATCAAAACAAAATATTTTTAGTGGCGGTGGGGTGAAATATGATAATTTAATATCACTTCAAACAGTGGTTAGTGATTTACACTAAAAAATGGTTATATATTGGCGCTACTTGGCTGTTATACCGTTTACACGAATGAAATAGAATGTATTGCTGAAGAACTCTAACAAAGACGAGATCAATTTCTTTTGAAGGACAACGATGTGGTCAGTGAATTGCGTTACAGTTTAATTCAAAATTGCTCCTCCCGGTGTGTTAACATGTAAATAATGACTCATCTCTTTCATACCACAGGAAGAAGAAACTCTAGCAGATCATATGTAACTTACAGTAGGAAAACAATTTCCGTTTTGCAAAAACAACTTACAAATAAGTAGGCTCATTCTTGCTGTCTTCCAGTTACATTCTCCACAGGACATCTGTTACTCCGGTGGTCAGCCTCCAATAACCGAACTGATGGACTTCCCAAATTGCATTTGTATACATGAAGGTATGTGCGAACTAACAACGGGTGAATAGATGAATTGATTCGCAGTTGCGTGGAAATGTTTGTCTTCTTTCTCTTCTCTCGGACGAGATTAGAACCATGAGAGAAAGAGAAAATCGTTTGGGTGCATACACACTGGCCGTTTCAGAAAACCACTGTTTTAGGCACGCAAACGCACAAATACACCTACATGCTGTATGCCAAGACCGATGATCGATGTAAGTAATTCGGAGATGTCTCGCCAACCTCTTTGATTGCAGGACTCGGAATTGTTTAAATTGTCATTAATGGTGACACATTATGATACTGTCAGTTTGGCTATCAGGATTACGAATGCAGGTAAGCACACAAATCCAACTTGATGTTTCAGGCTGACATTATCGTAAACAGTCACACAACCGACCGTGGGAGAATCTGTGATAATTTCGTTCTGAATCAGACAGATACAAAACTGACTGCACTAGGTACATTAGATGATTTGATGAAATAAGGTGAACATTTAGTGCCCTATTTATCTGTGTAAACAAAAAGAGGGGCCAGTTTACTACGCACAGCCTAGGTGTGCATAGTGTCTACGTAACAAGAGAATAACCGATGAAAACATACTGCGTACTATAAGATACTTGTCGAAGTAGGCAGTGAACCTCATGTAATATTCAGAACTCCGACAAGACTAGACGTGTGAGTGAAGCAAAAATCGTGAACACTGACCGCTTAAAGGTCCACGACCTGTAAAGGAAACTTAGCAGGAATTTCTTGTTGAACTTTTTCCCAACTAAACTTAAGTGCAGCTTATCCGGCAGACCTTGTTACCTGCCAGTTTGCACATCAAATTCCGTGGGCAATGTAGAACAGAAGAAAAGATAGAAGAAACTACAGAAAAAATAAGATGTGTACGTCAGTTATGTTGGGGAACTAGTTTTGTAGATTGAGTTCTTTCGCACACGAAAATGACGCGCCTGCTGACGGTTAGTGTTCCTACAAAGGAATAGTACTTCTTTTCCGCTTTAATAAACTGTGACTCCATTATTTCAATATGAAGGTTATTTTTCAATTGCTTTACAAGAATGTCATTAGTATTTCCGATTGAAGTTAGGGCCAGCGAATTCCTAGCAGCCGGCTTTGCCCAGCTGTTCGCCATCGCTCAAATTCCATGATCGCTCTTATTACACGACATTACAACACACTGTCACATAATACTTCCTGTATAAAATTTCGTGTGACCGCCAGCATATTCACACAAGAGGAATGGAGCGGAAATTTTATAATCTGGTTCACAATAGTATTCTAGTCTGAGTCTGTAAGGTGCTCATAAATACCATAAAGTCTTAACCCGGGCAGAACGAATTGACACTTCACAGTGAGACAACATCGCCGGGTTATCCAAAGTTAATAATATAACCATCTTGAGGCACAAGAAGGAAAGCTTTCAAATCAGGCAACGCAATGGAAGACAGGCTTTTCAAAATTTGTGAACAATCTAGCCAGTAACATACGTAAACCACCTACACTGACTTTTCATCAATGCCAGATTGCTTCGCTAATTAGCGCTCACTGAACATTATGTACGTTGATTCATTCATTTTGTTGCGCACGGCCTACCGAATTTTGCCGTATGATCCACGTAGAATTCTAAATATACCTGGTGAGATACAGCAAATGTTCTAAGTGAATGTATCTTCCAAAACACCTAACTTTATTCCTCTGTTTAAAACCATCACGTAGACAGCGATCCCACATACAGCAGATTTGTCGTCATTCATCGAAACAGCCGACAGTAACAGAGGATCCAGCCGATACGTTTCGCTAAATAAATTGAAGACATTTTAGGCGCCACACAACTGATATACGATTTTCAGAATTGGTCAGAGGTGTAAGAATATACCAAAGCTGCAGCCCGAAGAAAGTTGTACCAAACACGATTAAGTTATCACTACAGAGTCACACTAAGGCAAGTTTTGTGCACGTATGATGGGATAGGCAACGGGTAGATAGCACTTGCTCCGGCTAAAAGAACTTTGAATAAAACACTGGAAGACGCATGGGCAGATTAAGCTAATTAATTATGTATCTGAGGAGAAGTGTGTTGTGTTTATTGCCATCAAACAGAGGATCACATATAAATCGTCCACCTGAGATCTATTCGAATTACTGACGGTTCGCTGCCTCACAGGCTTGATTGTTACTGTTAGCTGTTTTCACATCAGTATGGATTTCTATGGTACATAACATATCCTGAACTGAATGAGGTCTCGTTGAAAGAACCAGTTGGCTTCATAATCCCACACGTAGGTATAAAAAATAAATGTAATCTATAAATCGCTCGCAAAATGTACAGTTTTTACATTTTTATTTTACAACACATTAATACGTTCGTCAAAAATAAACGCGACTTTTATAACATTAGAATATAATTCGTTGCGAATTTCTGTTTCGAGTGATACGATAAACAAAAGAAACTGGGAGACGTTTCAGAAACAGAAATACAGTTTGAAGTTAAAAATATGCGAACGTTTTTTATAAAAATTGTTTAGAGCAATTCGTCAGCCAGACTCATGTAATGAGAAGAGCATTCTTTGGCTATATCTGATACTTATTAATACAATCAAATGACATTGCAGACTGAATGCTGCACATCTCCAACAACTTTGTGACTGATCGCCTTTAATTCATGGATCTTTTCTTGTAAACTAGAAAGGAAAGTTTACATCGTCACCACCATGAATCATGCATTCATGGTTCAAGGTGATTCGAGCACGTTGAACAATAAAATAGGCACAAAATACACGTCACATCTTATCGGGATAAATGAGTAAAAGGAATGCATTGCAAAATGTACAGTTTGTGGATGCTATTGGATATTATTAGGTGCTAGAAGCTGTACTGAAGTAAAAATGCTAACAAAGTTCTTATTTGTAAAATGAGTTGGTCACGAGGGATCTCGCAGTAAACAAACATAAAGCCTTACTTACTAAGGTTTGCCGTCATACTTTGATAATGGTGATATTCTGGAATTGGCTGAAGCAACGTTACAAGGTGAAATGGGTTACAGCGTCCAGACATAGTGAAGGTAAAATTCAATCCTGTTTTAGAATGCTGCAGCAAAATTTGTTTAAGTTTAAAGCAAAATCCTAAACTAGTGATTTATATATCACGATTGTTTTTGATAGACGTTTTATTTTTGAATCACTGAATAAAGTATATATCGGTATACTTTAGTTAACTAGGCTGAATACAACATTAAGTTCTGCGGATTTTTCTTACCTAACAGAAAACCATGTTAGCCATGAAACGTGTTTCATAATAATCAGCTTACATTTACAGGTTGACGTTTTCAATGTTGTTGGTTGTGTAAGCATTTCATATAATTTCATGAAGCAGAGTGATGCCGTTGATAAGTATACTCAAATACTTTTAACACATAGGTTGGTGCATTGCATGACTTTGAGTCTATCTATAAGTGTCTACAGTTTTCACCTAACTGCTAAACAACGTCGATAGAAAAGTGGTATACTGTACCAAAGCAGACAGTTGGAGACAAAAAATTACGTAAAAAAAATAGTTGCTTCCCTCATTCGGTAAAAACTGACAGCGTGCGCCGGATATCAGTTCAAAAAAGAAGATTTGAGGAATTGCCTCGTGTGGGCATTGTGTAGGTTGAATGTGACAATCCGAAGGCAAAGTTGTGACTATCACTGTTAACAAATTGTGTTGGATATTACGTATGTGTATACCAGAGGGACGTTTCCAAACTAACAGCCAACTCCTGTGAATTTTAGATGATATGATCTGAAATACTGCAACAGACTGCGCAAATGATTTGCAAATTCACTGACACGTGGTGAAATATTTTGGAGAAAATAAAGGCTCGTCGAAATGTTATCCATTGTTCGGCAAACATGGATTACACCTCTGCTAAATGGCACAAAGCCAAGGTCACCATGGGCAATGGTCAGTTTGCTTAGACCACTTAAAATAACTGCCGCGCAATATGATTATCTTACAATACAATGTACCGTGTTAATATCCACAGACAGTACTTTACATTGCCTGTTTTATACTGTTCGGGTGCATGTAGTGTTAATCATACTTGCCAAAGCTTGGTCTATAAGAAAGTCAAATTTCTGCAGCCACCATTTAACGGCATACGTTTGGTTTATTGAAAAATTTTGCTCAGTTTTCTAATAGCCAGTAACTCAACTGCAAACTTGGAACACGTTAACGTTTCGCAATTTCTGGGGCAATTACTTGTACTGACTACTAGAACATTCTGTAGTCTTCTTGGCACACCTGACGACAAGTAGTGAAGTTACATGAAAACATTAAAAGTATACACTCAGCATTTTCTTATGAAAGAACTAGTTATAGAATTTTTACAGGTTAACTGTCATTTCTAAAAGAACCACGACTGTGTTATGTCTTATTCAGTTCCAGATGACAGATTTTCTACACCATTTCGTACTATGCAATTTCAAAAACGACCGAGAGCTCTGACATGTACTAATAACAAAGGACATCTTTGTAATTAATGGCATTAATGAGTATGAGTATCAAGTTAAACGAGTCACATTTATAGGCAATGTTGCATTTACCTGAAACCTGACTGTAGACTAATGAATCACAATTAAGCGTCACTAAGCTGTAAACGTGCACCTGAAACATAATAAAAAAATGAAATAATTATCTGGGATAATTGTCTGTTGGCACACCCATGTAATGAGTTGGTTGAATGTAATGAAACCCAACTAGATTATTAGAAGGAATCAAGTTGTTGATCTACAAGGCAATGTAGGACAATTTCAGATTAGGAAAGCGTATAATTTCCAGCAAATCAAAGTGGAATAAAAAATGCTGGTTCTTTATTTTATATATGGGATTCCTCATTTACAAAAGCCTGTTAATAGTTTGAAGAAGATGGCTTTTGATGAACAAATGATTTGTCAAATACAGCATTAACAACTGTTTTCTTTCGAGTGCCATGAAAAAAATTTTCGCTGAACAGGTTTTGAAGATATTTAGGAAATAAGGCAAACTACTTAAACTTCAGTCATGTGAATGCGGAAATTCAGGTATGGAATATGACATGCGATGTTCGAAGTTTGTCAAGGGATGAATCATTTCTAAACGTGGAATATAAAGTGGCAGTTGTTCATATTTAACATTGCGCCCGTATAGGTGCTACAACTTTAATCAATGAGATAACATATCTGAGGTGGTACCGTTTATTAAAAGATAAACATAAAAACTAAAATTCCAAAGTCTTTCGTAATAACAGTTTGTGAGACTCTAAATCGTTTAAACCTAATAAAATGTTTTGTTTACATTGGTCTTACAGTGTACGTGGCTTACAGCTCCTGTGTAAGGAATAAACAACATTATTCGGCGTTTATCGCCAGATTTACATAATCTTTTTGATAGTATACACTCCACTAATAATTTCACCAATTTTAATGATGTACCAAATAACTGAAACAAACTTTTGGTGGTATACTACTTTAAGTTGTTCATTATCAAGACAAAATTCCCTAACAGGCTCCAGGTTATCTGGATTAGCCAATTGGAGATTAGGTGGAAGGGGACCAAATCATCAACCTCTCATTGCTTAAGAAGTCAAACCTTTTACCACGGAATCTAATTACTCGTTCACATGCAATAATTTTCAGAATGAAAAAAACTAAAGAATTTCATTAGTTGCTTTATGTTTAATAAAAAATCTGCATTAGTATATCTTTGGAGATGTGTGCGGCATGCGACGGCGTGAAATGATGTTTACATCTAGCAGTATGAAAAAATGTTGACTTGTGCATGTACTTAACATCAAAACCACCTTAAGCCCAACAAATTATACCGTAGTCCGTGTCTTAATCTTGTCATGAATTTTATTTGGAGATGTTCGATGGGTCTATCTTACGACAGACGATAGATGCAACAATACCGAATGCTTGCGGTTTCCTTCACCACTGTTTTGCGGATGAAGATTTTCAAAAGTTTATCGGAACATGCACCATCAAAATTTCACCTGTCACGGTGGAACTCACTCATCTTCAAGCCACCTGTGAAATTCATTTGTAATTAAGCTCAACAGTTTTCACTGCTGAGTTGTTATGCACTATAGAATAGGTATTTGGAGAGGAGAAACGGTGAACGCAGTAGGAAAAAGATCTAGCACTCACAACGACAAGCATAAGGTGACCTCAAGCCAAGTTTCTGTGTAAATCAGAAGAGTGGGGCTAAAAATTACGCATTCGTGACTGTTGTTCAAAACAGGCAGCAGTTGTTAGCACTGGGCCAAACATCATCACCAAAAATGAATATATAACGGTTCAGGCATAGTAGACATGAAGGACTGAGTGAAATCATTTCATTATCAGGATAAAGTCTGAGTGTCATGGTTCCACTCGAATAAACATGTGCCATAACTGTACCAATAGCAATCAGCCGAAAGGAGACAACTAAGATAGTTACAAGTCTGCTGTAAACCGGCAATGACGATATGGTAAGGAATTAACATGAGGGTTTGGGAATTATCCTACGAAAAATGCGGCTAACGTTAAAAACAACGCTACGTCAACAGACAGCAAAATTTGTGGTGAACAACATACAGACCACGTTATTTCACGAGATGAAGCATTAAGCCACGACTGATTCACTGATCACGCCAGTTCCCATAGTGTTCGTAGCAGTTATGAAGATGAAGTATCGTCAGAACTTAGCAATAATACGACCTGGCTCAACAGATAAAGAGGATGCGGGTTGACAGAGCGCATGTTGTGAATATCAGGAATTGTCCAACGGTTATCTCGTAATGTTCCAATCTACATATGTACATGTCGCTGAAAGAATCTAATATCTGTCCATGCAACCTCACTGAAAAAGTGGACAAGATATCGGTAATCTTAACGATATCTTGAAAGGCCTCCAAATTTGTGTTTGCAGTCTTATCTAAATCTAATCTAACATTAATTCGCCGATTAAGCATGGTGACGGTGTCAGAATAGGTTTGCTCGTAGCCGCCCGCAACCAGACATATTCTTGGTCAAACAAGGCACAAGCTGACTCGATCAAGCCACTATTTATTACTACCTCCATAGGTCTTAGGAATATTCTGCCTGACAAAATTGCCACGATATTCAATAGTTAACACGGGATTTTGATTGTGGTTGTTTTAACGTTAGGTCCATTATTGTTTCTGAAGACAGCACGTAAAATCACATTGTTTACTTGCAATGATGTTATCCTCATTAGGCAAAGTAAACACTTGGGAAATATATTGACCAACGAGCACAAACGACTTCAAGGATTTGCTCCGCGAAAAATGTCAGTAAAATAGTCTGTTATGTGATCGCACTCTGGATACCGCTGACATAAAGCAACATTGCTGCATAACATCCACCTGTAGCCAAACAAATCCGCAAATAATACTTTCCTGAATTATAATCCTGCTTGTCCGTGTTTACATGTGTTGTTATAAAGAAATTAAAGATGGAGAAATAGCGACACAAGTATTTGAATAAATCGATGACATTGTGTGATCCGCCGGTACTGAATACAATTCGTTTTAATCGTGACCAGGTCCCATCTGATGAAAACCGACTGCCAAGAAAACCACGAATAGGTATTCTGAATCGTTCACAAGATTTGCCAAGTTCACTCTAGTGCTCTCAGAATTCAACTGATTTTAATGTCAAGAGCTATTGCCGTTAGGTTCTAAGATCCTTACGTGTGCGGGCAAATATGTCAAGCACAAAACACACCGTTTTTATATGAACATTTCTAAACCCTCTGAAGCTGCAATGAATATAATGCCCTAAATACGTTTGAGTGTGTACTTCAGAATGCACATGCCTGCGGCTTACACGAATTTATCAGCAGCTATACCGCTCACCAACAGTTCATAAGTCACCTCATGGGCTTTTGTAGTCTTTACATAATTTGCACAACATATCATGTCAATATAGAGGGTTTAACAGAAAAACCAAAAATGATGTTTAGTCCTATCGCTCCTTCTGATTTGTCTAAGTACACTCTCTTTTGGCACACCGAAACGGAGTTCATTTCATAACCATGGGGGATGTTTCGCCAGACGTTGATGGTCTTAAAAATCTTTCCTAAACAGCATACGTTTTCTCTTAAAGTGGTAAACCGCTATTCGTTATGATTCAGAAAGTTGCTGCTCGATTGCGACATTTCAGAGAAAGCTTCACTTCCTCCCTCTTAAATTAGCGAAGATAACACTAAACAAGAAGAAAATTGAGAAGGGGAGGTCAAAAATCAAAAAGTTAATTAACGAATCAATTAATCAGCTTTTCTGGTTTTGGTAGTCAACACCTTACAACCGTGTCGGTTTAATTAAATGAGGATACTAAAACTTTGGATGATTTCCCAAAGCTTTGATAGCTGACACTGGTTTACCATTCGCAACAAAGCTAATTGTACGCCCGTAACAACAGGGATTTGTTAAATTAAAAATTGCAAGTTCATATTCCTTACGCTTTCCTTAAAATGAGTTTTTTCATCCAGCTCAGTGGCTTTACAATTTGTTTCACACAAATGTCCAAGTGAAACTGGAATCAACTTTGTGCAGCTTATCCTTTTGTATACGCCCAAATATGATGTAGTATATTCTGCGTGGACCTTTGATCCAGTATCTACAACACGTGATGTCTTACATTTTAATTGCATTTTCAGAAATCACACTGAAACAAGAAAAATTCCTGTCGGAAACCGCACCATCATTCGTCCGAATATTTTATCCACTTCATTCATCTGGGTATGTTAATAGGAATATCAGTTTTATTTGTACGTACTAACCTTGACTATACAAATTATTTTTCTTCGACTGCTAAAACCTTATCAGTTTCACTGAACTTTCATGTCTCAGAACCGTTTGATGTATTATTTGAGATAGTAAACTGTTGAAATGTGCATTATTTCTTGCGATATCAACACGACTGGTAATACAAAAAATCATTGCCAAACATTTCCGATTCACTTCGTCGCTTTTCCTCAAACGACTACGAAATTCACTCCAATCAGATAAAGTAATCAATCTGCTGGTTCTTGCTGGCGAATTATTTTATGAACTAAACATCATGCACATTTAATCACGGCCTTCGTACCTCAAGGAGAATTCAACTGACCAACTTCACATAATAAGTCCAGTCTTCAAATAGATTTGTGCACTTCAGCGGAAACTATAGTCTTCATACAAACAACTTTATGGCGGATTAAATGAACCAATTCGTAAGTTTATTTTTACGACATATACTTCTGCAAGCAATTTAGGATTAGTGGATCATTGTGATAAATAAGAGCTGACAGAATAAACCTGGACATAAGCACACACATACATATGTGCAATTAGATCGGTTGGAGATAACACGACCATTATAAGGAGGTTAATGGGAATCAAACAAACACTCCGAATCAGGTTACCCACTGAAATCAAGATGCAGAGAACAACATGTCTTACTGATTGAGTGAGGAACCTTACTACAATTTGTTTAGAGCTTTATGATTCTGTGAAAAAGGCTGCTGTCAACGAAATTCACTGGTAAACAGTACAATAATCGGTGCACCCATAAAGCAACAAATGAAGAATTAGATTATGTGGAAGCAAAAGTGCTTGCTACCTAACCTGCCATGTTTGTCACTAGAAGAATGATGAGGCAGACAAACACTTTTTCGGTTACTCACAATCAGGCGAAATATGCAGCATTTATGTTAAACATTGTTCTCGGGACGAGGGAAACTAAGTGAGTAGCATGTTCAACTGGGGCTAAGTATGTTATAAATAAACATGGGGAAGACGTTTTAATAAAATTGCGTCAGAATTATGATGTAGGTCGAGCCGTGGCAATTTGATTGATCATGGTATTGGAAGTGGGCCTTTGTAATTGCGAGAGCTGAACAAAGCGCTACAATACGAATAAGATTGGATAATTCAATCAACTTCCGATCGCCCCAGCTGTTGCTAACATTCAACAACCAACGTCTTTCGATTGGCTGCTTTTAACTCGGTAAAACTAATTGAAAGTGGAAGCCTGGTCGATAGTATGATATGAACCAACATGATGAACTGCAACTGTGCTGGCAATAGTCTTGGTGACTCCTCAATAGCTCCAGACTGGACAATGGTCACGGAAAGGTTAAGACAAGTGTCTGCTCGTGCGAGGTAACTAGTTCCAAAAGAACGAATAATTCCATGTACACAAAAAGAAGACGCAGAAACAGGCACTTCACCCTCTAACCGTAAATATAAAGCCCAAGTGGGGTTAAAACAGACAGAGGAGTTAGCAGCATAGAAGGTTGTACTGACAATGCTGTTTTGTTTCCTGGTTTTTGTTTCAACAAGGGTGTCACCTCTGAATGGTAACGAAATATACACCACGTTTTTCCGCCAGAGAAGCCTTGTGTTCTTTCTGTTCACGTTGCATAAGTTTGCATGTTAATCGTTCCAAATGACCATTTTACAAGGAAAGTGTGCTTTTGAAGGAAAATTCATTGCGTATTATATGCTGTGAATATATTCTCACGGCTCTATCAGTCAAACAGTATGTTCTAACATCATTGGACCCCGTCAAAATATGACACAATGTTGTTCCCAAATTTCCGGCTGTTTGGAATACGAATCACGTTGCGCTTTCAGTGTGTATTAGGGCCTGCTTCCAGAAGGCTGCATATATTACGTTCGCTTGATTAGAGAATATATGACACGAATGGATTTTATTGGAATACGGGACAAGTTACCTGCGCTTTACCAATCAACTTATTCGATAATAGAATCTTGCGATGTTTGTTTGAAAAATATTTATGGATGCTGAACTTCAAAGATGCCAGTGTTTTCATACGTCAACAGAGACTGGTTCTGTGAAAAATGTTTGGAGGTTAGTTGTATTAAAAGTGAAAGAAAGAATCAAACTGCATTCTGGATACCATATCATTTTGTGGCCAGTAAGCAAACCTTTTTCCAAATGAGCGTGCAAGTTGATTGATGTCTAGTGAAAGTATGAGAGATAATTGAATGTGACATACTGTATGAAGAAAACAGCACATCCTGAATGACAGAGTTTAAGAAGTTGCCACAATCTGGGAGAAGAACTGTTGATGTTACAATTGTAATCCATGGGAGAAAAAAGATTGAATGAAAAACGTAATGTATACAAGTGTGAGCTAAGATTTCCGATCAGCAAAATGAGGCAAATCCTTCCGGTTATTCAGCGGCGCTAAACACACAAACGGGAATTTACCCAGAAATTTTCAACGTAATATCAGTAGTTCTCAAACGATCGCCAAATTTCGCTGTACTTCAGTTACTGAATGTATCCACAGGAGACAAGTCAACACTAATAAAAACGGCCCGCAATAATTAATTCGACCTACAACTATGCAAGAATTGTTATATAAATTTATTTCGCACATTTGTACATTTAGCAGGGATGAAGACATTGGTCACGAGAAGTACTCCAAATATGAAGGATGATAGAATTAGCAGTGTGAATAAATTACTGGTGTTCTTCTTGTGTCAATGCTACGATAGCGATTTCTTCTCTTCGGATATTTCTTCATAACGTTTTTTGTATTTGTTTCCGTGTTGATTAAAAACGATGATAGGAAAAATAACCGACACTCGTTTGTAGTAAAAACGTTTTGCACTGCCAAGGTGCAATTCTGTTGGACATCCATCTGGCGTTTACTTGGATTAACAGGTATACTGTTTGGTCTGATGTTATTCCGTTGGAAGTTGTGTCGTCCACTGAGAACAAAACTTCCCTCACAACAAATAAGATAACCGAAACTATGACCACATGTAGTTTTCTGTTCTTTGTCAAGTGTACATCAAAATGCAAACGTTTGGTTAGCAAAGATGAAAGTGAACTTAACATTATAGGTATGAAAATATCCGGCAATTAGTCATGAGAGGTCAAGCCTGCATAAGCAAAGTCTTCTGAGTGTACAGAGTTAAAACCGAAAATTTTTTTTGCTTGGCACCAAACAACACTGCTTCCTAATGAAATGAACGTTTGGGGACATCTAACCAGATCCATGAGAAATAAAAAGTAATCGCTGATATTAGTGATGCATGTTGGATATGTGCTTGATAACGTGTACTCGCTGTAAATTTTTCTCCATCCACGCTCCGCTCTGTCACAGTGATCTACAATAACTGTTTGGCGAAATTAATATACCAGTGGTACTTTCACCCATAAAGGTGGATTTTATTTTGTCACAAGCTCAAAATATTCAGCATGCTGTAAATGGAAATTTGAGTATTGACGCTTTACCTAATTTAAGTTACATTTATTCGGGGACTAGCCTAATAAATAAGGTTCCCATATTCATTCTGTTGTAAAACAAGAGACTGATCTGAATAGTGATTTTCGACAGATTTGCTCAACTCATCATTCGTACACTGTATAGCCGAATACATGAGCACATAGTGTTTACTCAGTAAGTCCAGGCGTCATTCTTATTCACAGTATTCCTGTAAAGACTAGTTTTAAAATGCAACCAAGCTACATTCTACAATTCGTTATAATTCAGTCCCACTGGACCATCCTGTATGGATGAGGCAGTAAACATACTAACGGAAAGTCGCAATCGTCTTGGCTAATCCATATACTAGTATAACTGTGTACACCAGAAATATCTAGTGTTATAAAGTGAGTATTCGAACGTTAGTTGCTGTGCTGTTTTCAAATACACGGAAATCTTTATGAACAACAATCCCATACATTTAGCCATACTATATATCCTCTAGGCGTATTTTTCCAGATAAATAAAACATACGTAAAGAATTGACTATTTATTTTTCTAATGAATAGTTTGGGAGATATATAAATCTAGATAATGTACGTTTTTTATTAATGTTGTAGGAAGAGTGCAAACGATAAAAAAATAATGTGACCAAAGTAAGCAAAACAACACCACAAAAATAAATGAGTACGCTCTTGTTGATCAAATTCTGGTGATAAACTGTGAGGAACCCTGTCGGCTAAGTGAACATCTGTGACTCTGTACAGAATATGCACTGAGCGTTTGAAAGGAATTTTACTGCTCATATGTGCATTTGTATTTTGTAAACATGTAGCAAGAAAACGCTCTTGTTTACGAACCTACGATTTCAACGAATACCACTTGAACTGTAATCATTATAACTTCTTTCATTTTAATTTCTCAACGCATATCGTAACATGATTATTGTTCAATGGTTACCATAGTGAAACCCTTGGTTTAATCAAATCTGACGGTACACATTCAAAAATTAATCGTTAATAAACTTACAATTAATGCGGTAATATAATGAGTGTAAACGCTAAGGAACACATGAAGAAATTGCACACGAACACTATGCGCTTCAAGTCCTTTGCTGGAAGTTTAGTTTGCATGATTTACAACAGCACGATTACTGCGTCCTTGTATGAGAAAATTCATGGGGAAGCACACGATCGGTTTGCGGTCGTTGCCCTTAGTTTTCATACGGAGATTCGTCCTTACATGAAATATCGAAGTAAGACGCTCACGTTTAAAAATGCTGCACATGGTGCAGCATGGAAACACCGGCACTTATACAGTTAGTACAGAATAACCATCAATACAGAGGTGCTTTCTACAGTTTAGTGTTGAAAACGATATATCCGGTCCAAATTAAACTTCTTTCATCTCTTCCACTTGGACTAAATATAGACCAATTAGCACCAAATGTAAAACTTGATTGTTCTTTATTCCTGCACAAATTCACTTAGACAATCTTAACTTCAAAATCTTTACATCGTATATAAAACCATTAGGAACAGTGGTCATAAACGAAACATTTGTTTGAAAACAGCAATTCAATTATTTTAGTAGACAGACCACAGGATAATTTACTGGCTCATCCTAACAACACATCATTATACACAGTACGAAGCAACAGTTTTCTTTTAGCGTACACTTTAAATCTTGAGAATGCAATCGTTATCAAAGAGCTTGCGAAATAGCAATACTTCTTCCAATCTGTCACCGTTTTTCTCAGATTTACAAAACAACCGATCCGTTTTATTTTTCACAATTCTGGATATGTTAGCAGTAACAAGTAATTTATTCTGGCGTATTTTTTATCAAGAAAGTTGCGCACAAGTTTGTTGGTTGGTAAAATTAATTCACTGTAAATCTCAGCACTAAAAATTACAAATCATTTGAAGTGCATTTTTCGATTATGCGTCACAATTTTATAAACCATTAGCAACTCGGAGTCACCATATATCAGGTTTATTTCAACACTGGAATTTTGTTGTAAGTTTCGTATTTCAATTTAAATCGGTTCGGCAAATCCCTATGAACATATGAGACATATAGGATTTTCTCGTCAGCCAACTTAAATTTGAAACCAAAGTAGTCAGTCTTATAAGTCATTCCGTCCACCGTCCAATTTAATAAAAGAACACCAGACCACATTTCAATACTCCCAATTTGGTTTTCGTGTAACATTGAAGTTAATAAATTGATCGGTTGACTTCTAAAAAATGCAGCGGTTATTTCCACAACAAAGTACATATAATTCGCCAGAAATAAACGAAACCCCCGGATATTGCACGTGTTTCAGCGGTACACACGTGAAACGATAAATACCATATAGAGTTTGCATTCTCGATCTATATAACAATTAGCCAGGTAGCCTGAGGCAAATTGGGCGTTTCCTTCGCAGGTTTTGAATTACCTGTACCGTTCTGCACAATCCTGTTAGTTCGGGAAACATTTCGAAAACCAACTCTCGCATCAGATATCCAGTGCTCTGACACCCTTTCTGTTGGGAACTCAGTTCAAATTAAAATTTTCAACCAGTAGACCGTAAGATACCGGTTTAGAAACGTAATAGCAAACTACCACTTGAATAATTTCCTTATTTCGTTACCGAACATTATTCTCAATTGAAACCAACCATAGATTTTGATAGACCAAAACCGAAAGAGCATACTGTAACGTTTGACAGTTCTGTTGTCTTCCGGAAAAATAAATAAATCTTTTGTGATCCACTTCCACTTCTTTGAATCTACAACGGTCAGTAACATAATTCTTCTTTAAAAAGTCTTCTGGTGTCATGCATTTCTGTCAACGAAACTGGGAAGTCCGGGTGAAGAATGTGTTTGACCGAACGTTCGTAGTCAGCGAAACTGCAATGCACAAAAACGCAAATTTACTAAGCGGTTTTGAATAAACCAGTTTGCTGACAAACGTAAATTGTTAGTCTGCTTGAACAGCATCAGTGATGATAACTTCCATTACAAGCAAGTACCTCAATGTAAACATTTTTCGAAACATACCGCTTCCGTTTTTGAGTGAAGAATAATTAGACATCTGAAATAAATGGAAAGGTTTTAAATCGATAGGTAACTCACAAAAAAGCAGCTCTTAAGTATTCCACTTTGAAAGTGAAATTACTTAATTATACATTCGGTGTTACGTTAGATGCACAGGTAGAAAAAAGATATTCTTGTCAGTAGATGGCAGTATCAGTGCTTGTCTATTTGGTCTATCAAACTGATCGAAACAAATGAACGGATGTGTACAAATGTATTGAGAAGTGGCTTACTCTACGTCATTCAGTGTTCTACCCGTTCACTTAATAGTTCCAACGTCAGAACTACAAAATAAGAACAGGAAACATCCACGTTGTGTTGAATTCCATGCAATGGCCATCACCAGTCCGGATCGTAATGCAGTCAGCGACCACACCAGACCATTCTAAGGTAAAATCAATTGACATAATTTTATTGAGTTCTTTTTTAAACAAAACAAATGGCCCGTGATAAGAAAGTTTTGCGAACATACAGGCTATTATTCCGTTGTACGATAGCAATCACAATCGGGGACGCTTCCACTATAACGACTTCTGACCTATATTTCGGCTGACCGTAGTGCGGTAAATCATGTCATCCTCAAGGCTCCCTTGTAACTTTCACAGTAGTGAATAAATTGAACCAAGTATTCTACACAATACTTTCGTTTAACTGATGTCTCCCAGGTTCATTCTTGGAAATCTTACAAACGTTCACGAACTGATGTCAATTATTTTGGTCTTGATGCAATCCAGTGTGTACGAAGATGACTCTCATACCAGGTTATAGCACAAAATAGGAAAACCAATACTTATTTCCAAAAGTACCGTTAGGAAATTTAAAAAAAAATATTTCGCGGTTAAGGACTCAAACATGACTGAATATTTCTAACACTTAGATTGTTAGAGACACACTGAATACTTCAGAAGAGAAAAGGTTTAACCCTGGTAATAAAAAATTACAATATTGATACAGTCAAACCGGAAACCAAAAAAATCTGTATCAAAAGTAAGGTTAGTTCACTGTGAAATTGAACATAAAGCGTAAAAAGACAGCGAAGAGAATTGAAAGCCACAGTAAATCGAGTGGCATTACGTCGCACACACTGACTCGATTTCCTAGGCTACCCTAGTGAAATAATTTCAGCAGTGGGAAAGAGTTAGTTAATGATCCTCTGATTTGGTTTTTAGTGTCATAAATATATATCATAACTCAAGCAGTGTCACAAGCAGTATACTGTGGAACCGATGATTTTGTTGGCGCAAACTATTGTATAACCTGACAAAGGAAGCTGAATTATTGCTGGTAAAATAGTATATTATCAGAACGGTATAAAGCGGGTAGTAAGTTTATGGCAGAGTAGGAATCGGGTTGTTTATGGAAAATTCATGTTCAATATTTAGCTAACATTGGGTGAATTGATCCTCACTCCATGTCCCGTTTACTGATCGTAACAGCCTGGTTCGCAACGGATACCACTGACTCAGGACCAGAATAACCGCGGTTCCTGAACAATTCACTAACGGTTACAATATACTAAATATTGGAAACCCTGGCGGCTTCATAGTCTTCCTCTTGTAGTTTTGCAAGCTTAACAGATCCGACGAGATGCATCAATGCTAGCTAGAAAGTACTGAATTATAGCTCATTTTAAATTGACTGCGTGGAAGTACCACAGTTGATCGTTCCTGTTTCATCAGCTGATACATGTGCTGATTTCGAGTTTGTTTTGAAAAATGTCGTCATGGGCACTGGTCAGTTTAGTCAATTAAAAATAGCAAATTAAATTGTTGGTTCCCCCGAACTGGTACCACAATGTGATGTGGCGATAATACATAGGAAAACAATAACAAACCCAATTTTCCCCATGCAACAGACATTCACAGTACAATTACAATTCGCGTCGACACAGAAATGGACACTAACACATAGGCGGGAGGGCATAAAGCATACACATATAGAGTGTAAATGATACCGACTTATATGTGTAGAACAAATTTCCTAAACCATATCCACTTGTTTGTGCTTAATACACTTGAAACTCCCGTGCTAGAGGTTACTCAGCCAGGCAGCAACATAACAGAAGTAGGCAAGCCAGGTTGTCGTCTACATTACAACAGTAGGCAAAGGCAACCACACCAAAGGGACCAGTGAAGACTTATCAACATGTGGTTGATACACTCAGTTTGTTGATTGTTCACCTTAGTGGACAGCAGGCAGTCGATTATGAACACTGGTTCAATTAAACAAAAGTATAACGTTCTAGTACATGCGCGCTGCTCCGACCTGGGCAGATATTTGTCCAGCCCACTCTTACTGTTTGTGAACGGCGTTGTTAAGGCGAAACACGGTAAACCAAGTTTTCGGGTGATTCATTTTGCGTACGAACATAACTTGTTGATGATTCCAACAAACCCGATTTTCGTTATGATGATCTGTACATCGGAATACTGTCAATTTTGTTTGTGCGATGTAGTACTGAGATCAAATATCAGTGTTCAAAGTAAACTAAACCGGTTAGTCAAAAACTGACTTCACTCTGAATAGGGCGTTAACGGAGAGTGATAATGACAAACATCGACTGTTATTGTATACATACAAATTGATACCATGATTGCTTCCGGTTAGAAAGTGGGGTCCAGGATTAGTCGTTTTCATTGCAAACTTAATCAGAAATCTATAAAATTGTCAGAGCGAATGATAGTAGCTTTATTGAGTTTCTGACAAAGGTTTCTAGTGGTGTTAGTACCTGTGGCGCAACATTTGGATAAAACATATCAGAATGGTATCGATTTTCCATCCGAACGTTTTTTGCGCCTTGAAAGAGAGTAAAGGTCATGATGGGGTTATTGGCAGAATCTCCTGATGTCCACCACCAAGGAATTGCTCTATATCTCTGCAATGACAATAGATCTGGGTGTTTGCAATGCGTCAGCAATACTAAACGTGAGCAGGTAAACTGGGATTTGATAACAATGTTTAATTACATGTGTGCTCTAGCTGAACTTTGTTAAGTAGTCATTATCCTCTGTCTAACCCGCAGTTTGACACCGAAATGTTTCTGGGTGGAATAAAATGAGACCCACACATGTCTTGTGCGTAAAAATCTAATGGTGATACTTCATCCTCTGAAACAAAATTCCAAAGTTTCGAGAAAACAAAGGAGTACCGACAATTCACAGGATATGCTGAATGCCAGTGGTGGAGTTCAGAGTGTTGTAACATTGGCTGAGACGGTACCAGATAAGCGCTTCTCGGGTGTGTCCTAAGGGATATGAAGCTTCATTAGCAGAAGGCATCAAGAACTGATAGGTTTTGTATGATTGCAGTCAGGTTTATAATATACCTGGAAGTTCCTCAGTTTGGCTGTTGACTTCTGAATATCACTGCACTCGTTCATCTCAAACCTTCCTCCATCGTTTTGATTCGGTGATTTTTCGTTCTGAGTGACCGTCGGTTCCAATAACATACAGCTGTTTTGTAATAGACAGTCACAGCTTAAAACTTCAGAGTGAACGTCCCAGCTGACCCCAAGCAGGTTCCGATCGATTAAAGGCAACCGACTCTGAGATGGTCCATTCCAGTCCACAATCCCTGATTCGATTCGATCGATTTGATCACTGATTTGCTTTGGTTTATCAAAAGTTGCTGCCCATCAGAGAAACGTTTTGGTTAAGGTAAATACATCGCAACTTGGTGAGCGGTTGTAAAATAAAGGTCCGTTGTGGTGCAACAACCAGCTGTCAGTCAATCAGTCGCTGAATATAGAGTTTGCGTCAAAATGACTGCTTTCATAAAACATTTTCGTGTTTGAAGCAAATTAGGGTTTATTGAAAACTGTCTAGACCGGTCTATAGTCCGATCACAATGACGATCATCCCCTAATTATCAAGTAATTCTCATAAGCCTTTAGGTGACTGTTCCATGGGATATCAGGTCGATTCAACGAACTTTTATTGTCCACTAAGAAATTATGCTTCCTGCGTTGATAGTCCACATACACAAATTTGATACAAGTAGTGTTGGAACGCGTTTGATGGTGTCGTATTATGTTGACTACTAACTGTCAGCGAGGCGGTAATAGTAAATGTTTGTGCTCCTCGTTTGTTTGTTTTAGTTACATCAGGTCCACAACATCACCACTATCCATTAGTAAAACATAGTTCGCCACAATGAACTTACCAAGAGTTTAAGGGGACACATTTTTGCTTTCTAGTTAGTTTACTTTCTAAAAGACAAACTACATACAAATATTTTTCCAAAGTTACCAAATGAGTATATCTATCAACACACACTCGTGTAATGAAACTGGTGTTACTGGGCCAAAATTATATTTGGTGATTTTGTTGGAGTTGTAGAACTGTTGACCTCAACAAGAGATTTCCTCGGTTTTCATTCAATTTACAAACAACAGCAATGTCTAAGGTCTAGTTGAATCTCAATTACTTTCGGTCAAGATGTTCAGAGCGATTTTCAATGGGGGTGAGTTATTGCAACTTTTGTTTTCAATGTTGGTCATTGACGTGGAGTAGGTTGACTGATACCCTGAGGCTATGAGTTGAACGTTCGAACAACTATAATACGGATAAATACTTTGAAATCTCACAATACTATTTTTGTATTCCGAATTTGCCTTTGGCTGTCAGAAAGTTTTATATACAACTTGTAGGTGAACATAATCAATCAGAGAGTGAGTATTGAGCTTATATCTGATGGAAAGTGATGTTAAATACTGAAACTAATGCAGTCTGAGAAGTGTATTTTCTTCCTTAACCAGTTGTCTGAAAGTGATTGAAACTAAATTTTATCTTCGAAATGAAGCTATAAATCGCATTTGCATTTTGTTTGGAAGTGTTCAATTTTACTAACATAAATGCACCAAGGTTACAGTAACTCAAGTACCGAGATTAGTAAATTACGGAAAAGAATAAGCAAAATTATCAGAACTGACTATTTGTATTACACATAAATATTCTACATATACAAGTGTTCCAAACAAAGTGATATGTTCGTAGAATCTGTTGATTTCAGTTTTATATTTATTCTACTTATCATCAGGGAGCTATACAAACAAGGTTGACACCAAGCCCGTCTTTACGAAACAAGACTATGAATTAAATAACCAAGAATTTCAAATTTTCAGATGTAGGCTTTTTTACAGAATTTTGTACAACTTAACTTGCGGTTAGCTTGTACAATTTATCATCTGTTATTTCACTTGTTTGCCTGTACATAGCTAAGTTGGTGCTTCACTTATCTGTGTATCTAGCAACTTCTTTGGACTAAAAAGTGCATGCAAATTTCTTCTTCTAAGTAAGTTTCCTCATTGTAAAAAATTTTATTATGTATTCCATCCGAAGCACAGAAATAAAAATGCGTGAAATAAAAATGAAACCATTGCCCAAAAACTAACATGAAAGACAATAACAAATGCCAAAACACACAAAACAACGAAAAACCAACGTGGTTACGTTGTCAGAACAAACCGTTTTATACCTTTAGATAATTTTATAGTTCACTTATTCAGTTTTCGGCGGATTTTCATTTTCCCTAATCAGAATTAGCGCACTGCACCGACGAGTTATTTTTACATAATAGCAGTTTCGAATTTTCCACATGTGGTTGTTTACAAATGTGTGATGTCAAATATGGGCGTAACTACCCTTAACATAAACTGTTAAAGAACACTTCGAGAAAGGTGTTTAACAATCAGTGCACACATGATATCCTGGTTATTTTAATAGGCTTTAACGTTATTGAATTCAATCCAAAATTGAAGCTGATGCATGAGGGATAACTGACTGATTCCCCATCCGTTTCAGCACAGATATTATTGGATAGTATGATAAGGGTATCTACAAAGGGAGATTCTGGGAAGGATAGATAGCGGATGCACTTTGCAAGTGTGTATTGTGCAAAACTGGATTACATTTAAAAGATAAACTGTTGCTAAACTTAAACCAGGTGACAAGCATACATCAATTAAACCGATCTTACCTGATATCTGATCGAAAAGACAGCCGTCAATTTTAATGCAGAATGCGGAAAAACCATCTTACTGATTATGGCTGTTTTCTTGTGAATCAAATTTCTAATCGATTATTGCCTGCGATATAAAATAGAGGCCCAACAGCTTCTAAGATCTTGAAATTGTGAAAGTATGTTTATGGTTACCCGTCGAAACAACATCTGTCCTTTTTATCACTGACAGATTTTCGCTCACTCTCATCAATCACGTAAATAACTGGTAAACTGAAGTTTAGACATTATTGGAATGTCATGCCAAAAATTAAATGTAATGAATTAAACGAATGTGAACATGGAAATGCCCTGTTCCTCTATTTGGGTTGACGGACAACTTTTAACTTCAACCGTAAACAACTCCCCCTTACAAATTGGTCCAGGGGACAAAGTTCGTAGTATCACGTGCGTATTCTTTAAACTAAAGGAAAAAGGATTTTTTTATTTGGAGGGCTGAAACTATGTATAATTCTTAAAACTCTCTTTCTTTTATGATAACCACGTTTGACTCAAAGCAGAATAATTAAACCAAGATAGATTACTGAAGTTTCCTTTCACGGTTCCACAGCAAATAAGTGGCATAGACATACTATGTCCAAATGACGACTTCAGACTGCTCCATATTGAAGGAACTTGTATAACAGTGATTAATAATGGACAATATGCGTAATATTCAGTGATATATACATCAGACTATTGAGAATACTTGTGTGGTAGATGGTTTATTACCAGCATGTACATTCACTCCAGAAAGCTGGTTGAAGAACATTGAGTTTATGCAAGAAACTGCTTCTAAATATTCGTCGTTTGTTGGGTCCCGTAGCAGAGTGCTGTCCTTTGTGTACACGTATATCTTAGGAAGTTGGAAACATAAAATTGGCAGATCGATAAGGCAATTTTATTTCGGTGTCTCCCTTAGTTTGTAAAACACAACCGTGTGGTGGATGAGCAGAACAAATGGTTAGAACTCCAAAAAGCGACATAAAAACATAGCAGTCTGCACAGGTTAAAATGTGACACGGATGTAATGGTGCAAGTATCCAGAAGTATCTTAAGTGCTGCCTTTTTGGTCGTACGAAAAAACTAGTCGAAGTAGCTCTGGCCATACAACATGGCGCAAACTGCGATGGGTTGGAAGGTCTAACAGCTGATCTTTACATAAATCCACCACGGAGTGTAAAACTATCATCTTGCCAGGTCAGGGGCCATGGTCTGTTACAGGTTTACTACTGAAGGTTTCGTCTCTCTTAGCCAATCATAGTAATGAGTGAATCTATTTAGTATATTCTAGACCATGAACTGCATATTATGAACTGCCCTCAAAACGACGAAAAGTTCTCTATGGAAAATAGCATTCCGTAAGAAAGTAATATAATTCTTACAAAGTAATTGAATAATTTTGGTTTCAACGAACAGAACTGTTTCCGATAGATTCTCAACTTAGACTGGTACAATTATACATCAACTCAGGTAACAGTAAGGAAAGTTATTGATCAAATTAGTACGTAGATTAAGCGATTGCGTAAAACGCAAACGCGACATTGCTGTGGTTATAATCACAAGGGCGGGAGGTTTTAGAAAGTAAGTATTCATTGGGGTGAGTTGGGGGGTTGACTGCATGTGTTTGGCCAAGATAATTCCAGGGTGTGAACGAACTGTTTTTGAACACACAAATCGCATTGCAACCGCCTCGGTTATAGACAGGATGCGCCACTTGATCTTTCATGACGCGGCGGCCGGGGCACAGTAGACGATGCGTAACGCCTTATCCGAATCTGTGTATCGGTCACAGTCAATCAGGTGGGCTAGAATGGATGAGTTAATGTTCTTCGTTATTCCGGAACGAGGCCACGTCGGGTGGTGTTCACGAATTCTCTCCGAAGAACTCCTAGTGATGCCACCAAGACATGCTGAACCGCAGGAACAGGCAGATGAATACATCAAAAATGGGGCAGCACTGTTAGGCTAATTATCTTTCAGATTACGTGGCACCGTCTGTTATGAGTGGAGCGTTACGATGAGACTTGCAACATACTAGGTATTACGGATCGCGTTCTTTAGTTGGCGTGTTATCAGCTCAGCTGCCGTGTATCCTTTGAACGGCAAAGTTACATGGATCTTTTTCTTATCAGCTGTGTACACTGTGACTTGCATAGGTCTCCTTTGCATGTTTCTGGTGATAGATTTCTAAGGATGGGCATTACCAGAAAGGATATCCTGTAGCATGCTTAACTCCATTTCTGTCGTATCTTCCGTGCAGATTCTCTTTGTTCTAAAATGTTCGCCTGTATCAAGCCTAGCCGTGAACCATTAGCTACGCCATCAATCTGGCTATAAAAATCACCATTGAATTGGAATTGAATGTTACTAGTACAGAATATTAGTAACTCCCTCCGTTCACGCCCAGGTAGGCCGGAGTTAATCCAGTGACTTTTGATATAATCACACAAGAATTGTATTGTTTCGACCAAGGGTACACACGTAAATAGAAACAAGACATCCAAGGATAACATTTTCTTTCCTGATACGCTGAGTTCCGAAGTAGAATCCGCGAATTCAAATATGTCTCTCAAAATGTATTCAGTAGCTTTTCTCTTGACCGGCCTTAGGATCTCCACAAGCCATTGCTCAATAGCATGATGGGGCGAAATACACATGTCGAGTATCGGTGTAAGCGGTACTCCGTCTTTGTGTATCTTTGACAGTCCGTACAGTCGGGGGATGCGGGTTTCTGTTGGGTGGATGTGCTCAAGTACACCTGCACTAATGGCATCAGCTTGCTCCAACCGTCGTAGTATCCTCGAGAACCCGTTCTCGATTGCCATTGTCTTATCTTTTACGGATTTCTCTTTCTGAAATTTCGTTTTATCATGCAATATGCTCATCATTTTCGAAATGTTAACACTCCTATTCAGCAGAACAATTCCGGCTCCCTTATTTGGCCTTGATATCGTAATCGACTGATCGTTTTTCAATGCACTTAGCACCTCTAAATCGGACTTCGTGAGTAATCCATAAGTTGAAGTTCTACGACCCAAGTATTTGTAGCAGGCCTTAACGAGAATGGATTTGAAACGTTCAGAATTCAATTTGGGAGCCGAACATAACTCCTGTAATTGATGGTTAAAATTTTCAAACTGAACCTCCAGTTCAAGTTGCATACGTTTACTACCGGGATAACAGAATTTTAAAACGAGTGACAAGATATCAGTCAGCGTTTTCCCAACGTCAGAGAGCAAAAATTACAAACATTCTACTCTGGTTGTTCAGGGAGTTGCATCCGCGGCTTCTTAGGACTGACTCTCAGGAGTAGATTTATCCGCCTTCTCTCGGTTGACCTATCTACGATCTTTTGCACAGTTTCGTGAGTCTCTTAATAGTGTAAAGCAGGCAAGCGTTATTTCGCTGATTGGGTTAAAAAATTAGCCGAAAAACAATTTAAAATTAAACTGATGCAAGTTAAACATTCTTTGCGTTTACTTGCAATCTTAGCAGTTAAAAAAATATTTGACCGACAAATGCAGTACGAGTTTTTACCGTGTTAGCATGCCTCATTTCGCAGCCGAGCAAAGACAAAGGCAGAATAGCACGTAATGCTTCATAAGCACTTGTATGTCATCTGGGCAAAGTGATTATCTCATTCTTGTCGCGTGTTACAAAAGTGCAACTGCTAACTGTCCGGCAGTCTAGGAACGTTGAAAAAATCACTCTTCTCTTTAATGTTTGTTATTCGGAACCGACCGTTTCCGAAGCCGTCGCTTACTACTGATAACCTATTGTTCTCTCAATTCCACGAGTGAAATTCTTCGAACTTACTCTGAATAGCTAAACTGAGGCCTTCTGTAACGAAAACAAGTTACACCGTTTTTCCCAGTTGAAGCTATGTTAACAACTGATTCTTGAACAAAATTTGCTTACGAAGAAAGACGAACATTAATGAAAAGTTGTAGTTCAACTAAGTTGATGGCGAGGTCACAAAGCGAACGATAGTCGCTTCGGTGGGCAGCTTCTAAAATCCTTTTGTCCGTTCTGAACTGAAAGTGGAAAGTTGTTTTTGACTGCCAGACATCATAAGTAATGTGTAACCTCTTTCAGAAAGGACGCAGAACACCTGAGCCTGTTAATGAAGTAGACTGTGTTAGTCACTCTTTGTACTGTCGCAGACAAGAATACATTGCAACCGTTTCTCGAGGTGCTAAGCAAGCATCCCAGGGATAGGCCAGAGTAAGTGGTCTCGGATGCGAATAATCGGTTGCCAGAGGTTTAAAGTTCAATTTATAACAATCGCAAAGCTAGCATCTGAATGAGTTTTGGGAGAAACCTGATCGTTTGTGTAATTTTCCAAAAACCTAACAAGGTTCACAATTAAAGTAACGGAATTAATTAACACCTGAAACTGTTAAACCTGAATGGTTGTGGATGATCATTAAAATCTTCAGAACATTGCCGGTGAAGTCATGTACACAATATTTGAAAGGACAGAGAACATTTGAATACAAACTGCAAACTTGTACTTGCCTCGAAATGGTTTAAATACTCGACATTTTGCAGATATTTTTTTATTTTTCATTTTCTAGGCTAAATAACTAATTAGCTAATTAATTTTGACAGATGATGTTAGTAGACTATTAGCTGGGCTTTCATTTAAACAGTCGACAAAGTAAATTTTCTGTTATATTCCAGGATGTGTTGTCACAAGAATCTTAGTAAACAAAGTGTGTGCAATCTTTCATTGAAACAATTACAAACCGAAGTGTATGTATTCAACTCAGCCTAATGATCATCATATGCTCCATCAAAAAAGGACAAATAAACAATTCCGTAGGTTAATTATGGAATAAAATTGATTCAAATATTGAGGTCAATCAAGTTGATTAACCGCATTTTCAATATCACTTTGAACTGAATAAAATATTTCGTTGGTTATGTATAACATGTATCTATACCTATGTACGCATATATCTATATACAGAAGTCTAACATAAAAAAATCATATACTTCATTCCAAGTGGTTCTACCTTAAGTAGCTTATTCACTGAGGTGTTCATAACAACTCTTCATCGCCGGCTTTTCTTCCTTTGAACTACATCTCTGACTTTGTGTGTTACGTTAACTTCCGAAGGAACATCCGTCAAGCGAAAGTTATAAAACGTAGCGGTGTCACTGACAATAAATATTGGTATTTATTATCACAAGACTTGACGATGAAGTGCCAACTGACGAATCTGAATTATAGTGGTCCGAATTTCACGTGCATGAAAGTATGTTCATCAACAATTCATGTAAACCAGGTTAATCATATTCAGTTAAAACTTATCGAGACCGTTGTCAGCTTATGTTAAGAAACCACAGTAGAAATATATACCTCGTGGGTTATACTGGTCAACACTTAATGGTAAAACAGGAACATTAGAGGTAAACCTCACTATTACAAACGTGCATTGGCTGATTAACGGCTTCTCCAAAGCGAATGTTTTAGTTGCTCGGGACGTCTCTGTAAACATCATATACATGGTCCTTGACAAAGGTTGGTAAACCATTGAGCAGCCATTTTACGTTCTTTTTTCTACCTAACCTTCCTTTGTTCATCTTATCTCAAAAGCATCCGCGGTTTCTCGTCTCGTATAAACACTCTTGCGCTGAGTCATTTTGGTTCCAACAAATGTTGCCTAGACAGTGAATTTACTAAGAAGCGTATCACTAATTTCATACTAGAGGATGGTAGGTTTTCCATGAACTGAGCCAATTTGTGTTACTGGAAAGATTGGCAACCGTCCAAAGTTCGGAACTACGACCATGGTTCGCCACATCAACTTAAGTCGTAACCGACCAATAATCACTTTCGGTTAAGTCAGTCAGCATATGAACTTCGATAGGATTACGCTAACTCAGTCAGACGAATAACTGTAGCAAATGAGGAGAGAAAAATTTTAATCCGGTGAATGACACGTCTTGCTCCATGGGCCTGTTATTCATGTCTACCAAGGCGACACTGGACAAAACACATTTTTCTACTCAAACTTAGGTAATGATTAATTAATTAACGCATATCTGTAAAACTGCATCAAGTCCAATAAAAGATGGCGCTGCTGGGAAAAAGTACCCGGTCCATACATGTGGGCTGAGCGGTGAAAACTGACCTGACTCTTTTAAACCGAGTGTATATCTGAAGACTGAAGATGAAGACAGTTGTGAGTAGTAATCAATCTGTTCTGATCACGATCCCTGATTATATATTATAGTTCAGCATATTGCTCATCGGGTTCAATGTGGCCATCAAATCCAAGGTAGCGGCAAGATTAATGTTTAAAATCTGCATGATTTATCCTAACCATTGAAGTGACCGACTTATGTACTACTCATAATTCATAATGACATACAACGACCTATTGAACGTGGAGTCCGTATTCAGAGGTATTGTGTAAGGTATCTATCAACCAAAACACGCAGCTGCTCGCTAATCACCAAAACACTGCTCAGTAACTCAAAGCAATCCAACGGTTTTCATTTAACAGGTAGAGGTCCTTATCTTGAGGTTATTGGCCGTGGTCAAAATGACAGGTTAAAACACTGAATTCCGTTTATCCTGTCCCTCAAAATGGCAAGAAGACACAGCGAGATGCAAACATTTTTTAAACTTCTCATCAAACAAACGGACGTCACACTAGCGCCTTCGGGTTGGGATGAATGGTTTCAGTTCCACGGCAATGATGCCGATTTCGTCAGCACCCTACGTCAAGAAATAGCCGGTGCATGATGCTGGAGTGACATTATTTCGGGAAGTGCCAACATCCTAAGTTTGTGATTGCGTGATGGGACTACAATTGCTGTGACGTGGTCAGCCACATAACCTGTTGCGATTAACTGATTCGTGGTTGAGGAAGCCCTACTTCTGACATATGTTTAAACATCGCCACCACTAGCCACTCGGGGGTGTGCTCCGCCTTTCCTCGTCTCAGTATTTAGCCCGTTCTGTCAACGTCTGCGTCCCCACAACTGCAGATGAATTGGCAAATGACGTGAGAGGGAGAGTTATCCGGGAAATAATGATCGGGGCAGTGATAACTGATCCTACAGATGGAAATTAGCAGACGCAATTCCGCTTCAAAATAAGTGCGATCAATGGCAGATTTCAACTTTTGACTTAAATTGGTAATAATGTGGTCTGCTATATAAGGAAGTCTGCTGAAAACTTGGTTCTTTGATAGTGATTGTGGTTGGGAATTGGTCGGTCGCTGTTTGCATTGAATTTCAACAAATTTAGCGGAGAGCCCATTCTTAAACTGAACACTCTACAATAAATCTTTTTTAAACTTTAAGCGATAGGATGTGTATAATTTCTTTACTGAATGAAAAAGTGCTTGAAAAAATCCATGAACACAAATGATGAAGATTTCAAGTACCGCCCGCTTTATGCGGCTTTCCGATGAATAGACCATCCATGGTTACCGTCTAAATGCCTAGAAAGATGAATACTTAGGACTGATAGTGAGTGGTCTAACTCCGTGAACGGAGTTACACAGATGCAGAAGAATTATGAAATGGTCAGAATCGTTAGATATCAAAATGTAACTGATTTACCGTTTGTTAAGCAAAGAACGGTCAACACAATCCGACAGTTCATCTTCGACCATTTCAAGAAAAATATCAGCTAGTACTGGGCCCGACGCAATGACCAGTGTTACACTAACAACTAGCTTATAAACATACCCATTGAACTCGAGCCGAATATTTTCCTCACGTATAAATCAACTGTTTTGAGGTAGCCAACGAAAAAAGCCATGGAAACCTTGCGATGCAAAATAAAATTACAAAAATGAACTGTTCGACGTAAGGGGCACCAAAATATTTTCCATCTTAAGACAACTCAAAAGAATCCATCACGGAAAGGGAGCTGAGGGTTTTTTGGAAGAAACCAAGAAGCTGAACTGGACATTGAGCGAGTTTCTGGTACGTTGTATCATCCATATAAAACAGGTCCCAAGAAAACACCAGTTTTGTGAAATTGTGGCGATACTCTTACTTTTAATGCATGAGTCCCTGTCGACTCCAGTCGTCTATACCCCAACTCTTATTTGGCCTTCTAGTAAAAGAACATGACGGTTGTTATCGAGAAGTTTGGAGAAGTTGAGCACAGTACATAAGCAACTGTAGCTGAGAGTTCAAACAAGATAATTCAGGCCTGTCTTATGTGAGGTTTAGGTATCGGTGATCAACGCATACGCCTAATAAAGCCATGGATCACCGTTCATATTCCGTTGTATCAGGGGGGTGTAATATTGTCGACGTCTAACAAAAAAATTTCAGATCTAATGTTTCGTTTCAAAGTGGCTAAATGTAAATTGTGCTTGGTTACGAAAACCACCATGGAATATGTTGTAAACTAAACTGAAATAGGCAAAGAATTTCAAAACAAAACAGTTCACGACGTTTACTCAGCGGCAGTTTTTGTGAAATAACTCGTGATGTAAAGAGTGATCTACCATACTGGGGTGTACAGTTTGAATCCTATACGTCTTCAAGTATATTAGTTTGAAACACTATTAGATATAATCTCATATTCACACTAAACGCTGTTGGTTATCTAAAAAGACTTGTGAATAGACACAAACGTTTTAATTCTTGAGACAACGCTTTCATTACGGTGGGCGTAAAAGCAATCCATTCACTCACAAAGTTTAAACAGTTTTTAATCCCAAACATACCTTTCTGGAACCTAAATACGTCCCCGTAACCCGCGGTTATTTAGTCCGGAATAGTGGATGAAAATCAACGTTAAGGCAGACTCTTAAAACCTCTAGAGTGGATCATGCTTTTGCAAGTGAAATGTATACGATGGATTATACTCAGGTTGACAACCATCGTTTTTCACACTGTTTACATATGGCTTATTCAATCGCTGAAGTACATATTAATATGAAAGCTGCCACCACGTGCAGATAATTGTAAAATGAACCCGACAGTCTGGATCTCTAAGCTCATGGGTGTAAGAAACTTTACAATCTGACTGTTGGTAATTCGTAGTGAACAGTGTTGCCAACATTACCCATGGGCTACCTAGTTGCGCAATCTGGAAAGCCTGAGCTCAAAAGTTACTTTACTATCGCATAGCAAACTTACAGATAACAAAGCAGTCCTTACGGAGCGCGTACCAGAATTAGAAAACTGAGTGAGCATACATTGCGAACTAGTTAATATATAGCCAGACAGCGACACCTGCACAGAAGGATGTGTCTACAGAAAGTCGAACTAACCCCTTGCTTAAGTGTTTACGTCAGAACAGCGCTGTATCAACTAACACCAAGAACAGGGGTGATTTTTCTCCTTTGTATCACATCTATAAAATACAGTTTACTTTTTGCCTTCTCGATGTGTCACAACTTTTCGCATCTGTCGTCATATGGACAGACCTTACAAAAGCACTAAGCACCTACACTGAACGTACTAATAGAATGCCCATTTCAGCCCTATTCAGTGTTTTTTCAGATGGTAGCACTAAGAGAAATAACGTGTCCTAAGCACACTTATTTGTTTGTATTACGGCGATTAACAAATAAATTGTCCGAACCACACTGTGCATCATTCACTCAGTCTCCTTATAACTATATGCTTCATAAACCTCGGAAGTTTCACAATTTCTCCTACATAATTGAAAATGATAGTCAAAATGGTCACACCAAGTGCAAATAAAAATGTGATGCTGGCGGATTATTACTACTTTATATGAGACACCTCACTAAAACACACTTATTGACTCCGGTTCAACTGTTGTCTGACGATCAACATGCATTATTATGTGTCGTAACTAGAATATGCCTCGAAAAAGTAAAAAACAACAGAAAACCAGTCGGATTTTTCTTTATGAATTTTATCGTAACGTAAAGCTTAATAGGTCATATAATTCCATACATATAATTTCCTAAGTGTGGCTTAAAAGACTTTCGTTATTGCCGTACATTGGCATCTTCGAAGATCAGTTCAGTAATGTGATACCTCATCCGTGGTATGCATTTGTTGGTATGCAAAACTTTTGTTTTACACACAAAAAGCAACCATTTTTAAGACCCTCACTGTCATTATTGTAACACAAACGCCCGGCAAATATTGGGTAACAACAGCTTGGGTAGAACAGAAAAAAGATATGTGATCTGCGATAGGATCGGTAGGCACCCGGCAAACACGATCAATTTCAAGACATTACAACAAGCAAAAACCGGGTGTCGTTGCTTCTGAGAGCTCAAGCTGGAACATATTAGTCGTCCGAACTGTTTATCAACTGTTACAAAAACTTTTTCCATACTTAGGGTGATCACAAACTTGTTTGTATACCTGAAATCAAACAGATTAGTGCGTACACGTTTTTCGTCGACTGTTGCAATTCGGCACCCGTATCTGTCATTCGGCATTGTGTTCATGAATATGCATTCAGGATTAACAAACTGGGTGAATACATTACTTCATTTAACAAAGTGAGAAATGTTCTTCTAGTTGAAATAGTTGTTCATAAGTTAACAACGTATCAAAGACAATTTATTCATCTGGCATATAAGCCTAACTGAACCACCTTATGTGTTTAGGATTCCATATCTAACCAACCTACATCACCTTCACAGGAATAACCGTTACAAATTTGATAGCCAGTGATCTGCTTAACCCCGCACAATAGTCAGGTGTCCGGAGTAAACCACCTCACCGTAGTCTGTCAAAGCAGCCTAACCACGGCGAATGACGTGAACTATATGTGATAAACGACACTGACTTTAAATGTGTTGGTCACCAGAAACTGCGTGTTAATGCATCGCTGAATTTTTAAATATGATTGCTATTTAGCCATCAGTTGATGTGTTTGAATTTGTGCTGGCCATTCGTTCGACAGTCTACTGCTGAGTTTGGACTTTGATAGGAAGTAATTTTTTGTTTGCACTTGGCTTTTTTTCTCATTCACAATTCCATCTGCTGAATTTCTCAATTATTTTGACCGAAACCAATAAAGACAAGACAGATTCAAAGGTCCACCAAAATGCAGTTACGGATTTTCATGTTTCCGATGAGTTGCCGTGAAATTATTTCAATAATTCATTACCTAAGATGTAGAAATACATAAGATGATAGCAAATATCCAGAAAAAATAATATCTTGTCGTGCACTTTTGCACATAGCAACGGACTGTTAGGTTCTCCCCTCCGGAAGAGTAAATACCCGCGAATCCAGCGCTTAGTTACCAGTTTTACGTCCAAACAGGACTTCATGGATTTGTGATGTTTGTTATTATATAGAGATTTTCAGTTGTAAATAGTAACGACCGCAACTTTTGCATTATCGTATCCTCTTACGCGGATTAAAGAACATCAGAGATGGCAGCTGTGCGCTAGTGACAGTGGAGGATGGTTTCTAACAAGCTTTGAATGTTATTTTGAACCACCTTCTTGGTTTGTAACAGTGGTCTTCGAACCTGATACATTATCCTTCCTCAAAAACGTACGCTTGACATCATCGTTTTATAGATAAACGACATTACTTCGTTTATACTTCACGCAGTAATAAAGCACTCACGTCGAAATATTAACCGCAAAACACTGATTTAATACAATACGATAAAATTTAATACGAAATTCTAAATATCGGTTCGGTGGTTGAGCTGACTCCAAAGATATTGTTGTATAACAGGCAGTATCATTGTGAGTAGTATATTACTCACAAGCCACTTCAGGAACAAAGCGTAATCCCCAACACCAAGAAGACAACGGGCCTGAGGAGAGAGGTGCCACCAGGGTGAATGACAACGTACTGCCACCCAATCTATATAAATGCACGTCAGTCATGTAAATTAATATACTTGTTCGTGGTCCCATGTTTAACATAACCTGTACGGGAGTTTGTGTGGTAATCTTGGTTTACGGGAAATAAATCTGAAACGCTTCTTCTCGTTCTACGTTCCCCCACAGTGCGTATGCAAACTCTAACCTTTGGACATAAGATGCTATACCAACCCCACCTTGCTTAATAAGTGGGCAATACCACGTAACTTTAGCGTTTGAATATAATGTCCCTCAACAGAATCAGGTCACATTTTTCTCAGATGAAATTCAGATCTTAATGAGTTGGGCATAGAGGGAGTGTCTTAGAGAACTCTGCGAGACCATAAGCACAGTTCCGGTACTTTACCTCAGTTCTCATCAAGCTGTCTTCCTAAACTAATATACAAGTTATATAAATAACAGAAATGTCGTGTCACTGGAACGGAAGAAAATATTGTGGCCATCATGCCTGGCAAGATTACATTATAGCATATCCGGTATCTCAAGTTGAGCTTCAGGCGACTCAAAGAAACATATTAAACGTTTTTTTGCATGTGACAAACGTTAGGGAAAACTAATTAACTTACGCCGTTTTCACGCTCAGTTTTTGCGTGAAGCAACACATGCTTAGTGTTTGAAGTAGGCTGTAAATTTATCCCTATAAAGGACGATGATCCCTCTTTTTATTTGTTGTTAGAACGAAACCTTTAAACAAAAACAAACCACTTTACTTTAGCGGCGTCTATCAAGGGAACTGTTATCTTTGAGTTCGGGTTGATGCATGATCGACTACTGTTTTAGGGATTGTTTAACTAAAATTGATAAGTCTAATTGAAAAACTTTTTTTCTATTTATGTATCCTGTGGTCGATTTGACAGACATTTTATGACAGTTTGCTCAGTGTAACAATTATACTATACTCACAAGACTGTAAAATATGTAGTGGCTAAACAGGATTTAATCTGAAAGTTTAACAATAGATGGCGATACAACAAAGGAAACATGAAGTGAAAGCAGACAACTTTCTGGTGGTTTTTATTAGCCGATTGAGGTTAAAAGCCTCTTACACCAAAATTAAAGAATAAGTTTGTTATTTCGAACAGAAATGTCAAATGGCTTTCGAAATGTATGGACTTGTGTGAAGTTCACACTAGTCGTGTTTCAAAGAATTTGGATCACGCGCAAGTGCATATTTAATCCTGGAGAATAAACAAAGTCGCTCCAAATGGCAACCGCTCACTAGATGCTTAATGACGTCCACAGTATGTGTATGTCGTTTCTTTTAGTAAACTTACTGTTTCCATGTGCTTGACTTATGCCATTCGTTTTAACATACTTCACGAAGTTAACATTTTCTATATTCGCGAGAGTTTAGTTTTCTTCTCTGGAAGCATTCGAATGTATTTTGTTTTACAGACTGTATCAGTCCATCAGGTAGTTGAACACATCGTGTTGGATTGCGTCCTGAGGTCTGTTTCATAATTACCATCAGCAGAATGATGAATAGATTGGCAGTTCATGTGACTATCTTACTTTTGCTCTATGCTGTTCCAAGGGAAGATTTTCCCAATACTTTGAGGAACTATCCAACCTTCCCCGCTTCTGTCGTAGACGTTTCCTAGTTAACCAAAGTGACTGTTGACAGAAGATTTTCTCGGGTGTATCCAGGATAGATGTGCACAAGTTGTAGATGTATGCTCAAATCTTCTCTTAGCATGTCGACCATAGCTAGTTGAACAATTTTTGAAATTCACTTGAAACCAGCGATATAGTTTTACTTTTTATACACAGACAATGCGAGACACAAGTTTGAAAATATGGTCCAAAGAAATCGGAAAGCGAAACTTTACAAGTTAAAATTTTGATAATCTTTTTTCACATGACAAAGGTTAACCCGTTTGCCACACTGGTGTAGGCAAAGAATGGAAATATATCTTGTCAACCAACCTGTTATTCTTCATTATGTCATCTACCATCAAATACAAGCATAAAATCGTTGCAAATTTCAGTTTCGTTTACACCATTTATAATGAACAACTTCGAGAGTTTGAATACGTTGGACACAAACCCAAACTTTTACTTCTGACAAGCACTAGAATATGTTTGTCTAAGTTCAAAGCAACTGATTGCAGCCGTCGAATAAATTACAGTTTGAAGCTGTCAAAAAGAAGCCTTAGATTCGAGTTCCGCACCTGTCATGGTATTTCAATTGTGCTTATACTTGGCACGCCCGGGAAGTGAATTTCGATTATGCTTTTATGAGCAACCTTGTCGACCACTGCGTTATGTGTTTCAAGTTAAACGTTGCCGGATTAAAAAATAGTGAATATTCAGCCACATTTGTTTTCCAACACTGCTCAGATTACACAGTTGCTATGAAAGGCGGGAAAACAAATATTTTGTTAGCGCCAGTGGTTGGTCTTTCAAATAGAATTTCACATCTACTCTGATCTGCAGAAATTTTCAGATTTACTAAGTAATATTTCGACTACCGATAAGTAGCTGATTTTTATCTACATAACTTGAACAAATGGTCGTAGTTCTCACGTTTACAAGTCTACACATTTTGTGACTCTCTTCGAGGTAGTTGGGTAATCTGATCATTGCTCTCTACCGAATGTGACTGTGGGTTTGTAAGTGAGATTTCAGTTTTGTCCAATACGTGGCCGGCTGTGCGACGGCCAACAGGTTAGTCACATGGAATCTTCACAAATATTTATCTTGCAAGTGTGGCTACAACATGAAATAGGAGTCAGCTAATTAGTTACGTGATGAACCGACCGAATAATGTCTGTGAATGCTAATGCCGCGGTTAATTTTGAGAAATTTTTAGTAAAAATCTAATAAGCGGAAGTGCCTGACTTAGTAGGTCACCTGGTAGAGCACTTGTAGTATTTATACATGCTGTTTCTGCCCGTCGTTTAAATTCAGCCAAGGTTCAGACTTTTCTTAACCGGGTCTTCTTGAAGTTTAGTCAATGGTTATTTGTGTCATTTTAGTTTACGTAAAGATTTCAAATTTTGCTGTTTGAAGTCATGTGACTTTTTTATAAGAAAAGTTGTAAGTTAGTACAAGAGCATCAGATGACGGACTTCTGCTCAGAACACGAAAAATAAATCACCGCGTGCAGGCAGGAGTCCATGTGTAACAACATTTCTTAGCAATGTTGAACGTGATTAAGTTGCACAGGTTATATGCGTGATGGAACCCTCGTAGATGTAGTTGCACGCATAACATATCTTATCAACTGAACCTATTTTGGAAAGAGGTAGGGCTTTGAAATCATTTATGCATTTCCGGATTGGGATTAAACAAGATTAAAAATCTGCCTGTGTAAAAATTGAAGTCAATCTTTTATTGCCAAATTTGCTTGTTGGAAAAGTTTTGAGGATTCAATTTCAATTACTAGTCAGTCAGTTTTCACAGGATCTCATTCGTAAAACTATGGTTTTAGGCAAGTTATACTGCGCATAATAAAAATATATATAGTGCGTTTGGTCACTATCGACAGATTGGGCGAAGATTAACTATAATTTAAAAAATCCTGCTTTGCAAGTATCTCCGACTCCACAGTGCCAAGTCAGTTTTTACAAACGTTCAGTTTTGAAGGAAAGAAAATCCAGCACGGTGGCGCGTCACTTTGAGGTCAGACATCATGAGACAAGTGTACTGTATAATATTATTGCCCGGATGATGGTTGGCAGAAGCATCCTACTATCAGAGGTTAACTGTGCCTGCCTTGCTCAATGAAGAGTGTACAGGCCATACAAAACTCCCTTAATGTTCAAAGCGAAGTTTGGATGATTATTTGGTGAACGGAAAAGAATATGAATTTTAATGTGATTTCTACTTTTACTGCGTCGATGTTACGAGTTGTTCGTCGTCCTTCATCGGAAAAGTTCGACTCAGTTTCCAGTTATGGACTATCAAATCGTTGACGTTGTAGACCACATCAAACAGTTTTATAACACGTTAACACCGTTTTAGTCACTTGCCATATGCTAGGAACCACCAGTATCGCTTAATCCGAAACGATCTCGCTGGTATATGTGAGTTGTTACTAGGGGCATCCAAAAAGCGGATCTTGCTCCCGGCCTGAAATTATTCCTGGAACACCCCAATTCAACGAAACGTAGGAGCTATATAAGCAGCTTCAATCTGACCGCTCGAGCTAATAGTGTTCTACATTTCTAATTCCGCGGTTACCTGTAATGTTTCTAGTTGTAAGGTGGCGCGGTATTTGTATCTTGTACTTCTCATCCAGTGGTCTCCGCGTTTTGACAGCCACTCACCACGATATGCTCCCTTAGCCGCCCGGTGAAAAAAGAATGTCTGGCGCGATTTATGTGATTGATCAAGAAAAATATTCACATGTGAATAGCACCTGCAAATCCACTTACATACCCAAAATAATACACGTCTGTTGGGTTGGGCTGTGTTGAAAACAGCACAGTGAAGAGGTAACTTGGACCCGCAAGGGTTTTGTTCGTCCACATTGGTCTTACTCGCCTGAAGCAACTACTGGTCTACGAAAAAAAACAGCCATGCACTACTACCAGAGATAGTCAGTTACCGCCGATATTCTACCGATACACAGACTTAAGCAAATTAGCTATTTAGAGGGCTCATTGCAAAATCCACCATAATGCCCACGCTGTTTAACCAGACAAGTAAATTGCCTGTGGAACGAATATGCAGAATTTCTGGGTGTTCACTCGTCATACAAGCATCTACCTGTAGAAGTCAACCAAGTCATGCTTCAAAGCGAACGCGATACGCGTCCCCTCGCATCCCCAGCTGACGCCGATTTTCTTTTCCGTGACATAATTTTTGTCAAACATTACACAGACAACGGTATAGTAGGTAGACTTGTTCACGAAGAACGGAACAAATTGATGGGTGGTGCCTATATACAAGTCAATGAAGTCAAAATTGTTTGAATCCTCACTACTTTGCTGTAAAACTATTACTGAATCACGGACTGTTTTAAAAATGGTTTGCCCATAAAACATAGCATCAAATCAAGCAACTGTCATAGGATTTTCAAGTAATTTTTTGAAATAATCTTAACATATATTTAACTATTAACTTTTATTGTAAAACTGCACCACATAAACTTTCCTCACTGCCGGTTGTTTTTGCGTTGTCGTGTTATCCATAGGCATTTGTGGACGAGATAGTTCGGAACAATATTGTCAATGAGAAAAATGATTTTTCATGAGTCAATGCTGCACATCCAAAACCTATACGGAAACAGTTGGTCACGGTCCGCAACCTTTTGACTGCTCCATACTTGGACGTTTTTATTACTTTTAACCAACGAAGTTCGCTGGATACAACTGTTCTAACGAAAGTGAAACTCGAATCTAGTGCAGTTTTTCGAAAGAGACCGACTGGAAAGTCTATCAGAAGGCGACAGCTACGATCAATCATGGGTGGTGTTCAGTCTGTTGGAAAACCAGAATCCTCTACTGCTCACTAGTAAACAGATGATAAACCTGAAATTCTCAGAAAATAAGCCAATAGGGTTAGATGAAACTAGCTGTGAAAACTATGGGATTTAGGTTTCCGGCAGGTTAACTCCATAAACGTATGTGTTACAACAAAACGTGTTTGTTAGACACTTGCAAGTTGTCATGATTGTTCTTAGCTTTATCTCAGTCAATTGTTGGTTTTCAACGACTGCATACACCTAGTGTGTATTACCTTCAATGAAATAATATGTTGAAGAGTGTTTGGCGACTTGTAAAGTTAAGAGATTCCTGTCCACTTAAATGGGTTATACGGACCTCAGAGCATGATAACCATGACTTGGAAGTGTTCGACTGAAATGCTTCGATTTTCGCCCATGTTGCAGCGCATACTCGAGTTTCGTTCTCATCAGAGCTCGTAAGTAGTGGATTTCCTCGCCACTGCTGGGACTAGAACAACGACCACTTTGTTCGTGAGGCAACCGTGTTTAACACTGCGCCATTGACCTCATATTAGGCATAATTAATTTCCAATCTTTCTCTAAGTTGCCATCAGGTCCAACGTCTGGATCTTCACTGGCTGCGACGTTCACAGTTCCGTAGCAAATGATTCGATCATTACTATAGGCTGGTTTGACTGGCCTGATTATCGTAAAGGAGACCCGATTGCAAGAGAACTAAGGTTTCGGCTAGATTCAAACCAACTATAGAAACAACATGCCTTAACTCGTCAAACTCTACGAAACCACGACGGGTGTTCAGAAGTTTCATACATGAATTCGATTACCCGCCCTATTCCTTGTGGAATTCACCAGCTGACAAGGGTTTTGGCGACCGTGATAGGATTTCTCAAACAGTTCACACTGGGTTCGTTATTTTGCATCTACCGACTAGGTAAACAAATTCTGCAAAGTTCATGTGATGTTCACCGGAGTAACATTTCGTACATTCTGATCACCCATGGACATGTAACTAATTTTGAACGAGTCAAAATTCCACAGAACTGAAGATATGGCCTAAGGAATTAAACGGACAGACACCAAAAATGAAAAATTAATTGACAGCAAAACTAGTGAATGTCGCCTACCGACATCAGAATTACAAACAAAAGCGTCACAATTTACTAACAGCGGCACACTTCCAAAGCCTAAGAGAAATAAGACAAAGGCTCAAAGGTTGTGTTGATGGATAAAGCGGAGTACGTGGATAAAATATTTGAAATTCTTAATGACACTCAGAAGTTTCTCACGGATGGTAATCCTGATAACGTCCAAGAAGTGGAAGAGAAAATCTGCTGCAGGCTGGAAGGGTTGAGGATAAATGGCGTCATGTCTGTCGATCAATGCAGGCTGATGAAGCCAATCGGCACACGCACACCACATATGTACGGACTGCCCAAAACTCACAAACTCAATGTCCCACTTCGGCCTACTATATCCATGTGTAACGCACCGCAGCATAACTTAGTCCGTTGGCTAGCTGATTTGCTGGAACCAGTCAGAAAACAGTTAAGTAAGTACCGTCTGAAGGACAGTTTCGAACTTGTTAATTGTATAGATGGTTTAAATGTCCGAGATAAACTGATGTGTTCATTTGACGTGACATCCCTATTTGCTAACATTCCGCTTCATGAAACAGTTGATAGCATTTGCGAATTTATTGTAAGCAGCAGTGCTCCGCTTCCTCTTTCAGTGACCGAACTGAAATCATTATTGCTTTTATGCACACATAATGTAAGGTTCAATTTTTAAACGTATAGTTTCCAACAAGTAAACGGGGTTGTAATGGGCAGTCCGTTAGGTCCACTGCTAGCGGATTTTTTCATGGCCAAAGTAGAATCCACACTATGCGAAAGCCTGTCATAACCAATGTTGTGTTCTAGCCATCTTTGAGAACTCGAGGGAATCAAATACTTTATTCTCGAAGTTGAACCAGGCTCACTCAAACTTACAACTGACGAGAGAGAAAGAATGGCTGCCTTCCGTACCTGGACATTCTAGTCACTCGAAGACTAGATGGCATGGTAGGGAGATCCGTCTACAGGAAACCTACCTGGACTGGATAGTACATGCATTTCGAAAGCATCTGTCCGGTGCAGCATAGGAGAAGTCTAGTCAGGACGCTTTTCCATAGCGCACGGAGGATATGCACTGAAGGCAACGTACAGCTAGAGTTAGGCTTACTGACAGACACTCTGCAAGTCAACCGGTACCCTCTGCGATTTATTATAAAGTACAGCAACGCCGTCATTCCAACCGTGGATGTGACGACGGTACCGGAGAGAACAGTGTATTTAGAACTCCCGTTTCTAGGGGACAGCTGGTGAACAGTGACGAGGAAGTGTCCAACAGCGGCTGAATCCAGGACTTATAACGTTGCAAAGTTTGTAATACAACGAATGAGAACTCTACCAGTCGCCCCAGTTACGAACAAACAGTGTACGTCTGTCACATTTCGCTGATTATACAAATACTCATGTAGCTGCAGTATGAGCTATATAAGGAGGATAAACCGACAACTAGCTGTTCGTATCAAGGAGCATGTACCCAAATGGCTGGAGACGCAGTTAGAAAACGCCAGCAGCTTGTACAGATGCCGATGGACGGCATCGCGCATCTTCTGTTGCAAGGCACATAATACAAATAAGACACACAGTCAAAGTTTCTGACGCCTTCTCGGTGATCTTTCGGAGCAACCGGAAACGCATACTCCAGTTTTCTGAGGCTCTGGCCACTAAACGTCACATTACCCTCTGTGTGTTCAAAAACAAATTGTGTTGACACTTCGGCTAGCCTGATAATCAGCATTCCCACAATTTTAATTTTTCATTTATGGTGTCTGTCCGTTTAATCTCTTAAGCCAGGACTTCCGCTCTGTGAAATTTTGACTCGTTTAACGTTAGTTACATGTCCATGTGTGATCAGAATTTACGAAATGTTACTCCGGAGAACATCACATGAATTGCGTATTCTCATTGTTTTATTCACGTTCATCAATGGAACAAACTGTTTCAAATTCCTACAAAGTTCACCGTGATCTGTTGATTGATCCAGGATACATTATTTGAATTGTGTGCAACTGGCTCAAAAATATTTTTGAAGAACATCAAATTAACTTTTAAATGTTCTGCCACAAGTCGAACTGCAAAAAAATATGTGCTGAATTTAAGAACACTCTTGTCTACAAAGAAACAAACAAACAATTGGCCCTATCAATTAGGTTATTTGAACGGACAATGTTGATATATTATGCATGATTCCACAGGACTAGTAAACAGAAATAATATACTGCGTGAATTGCGTTCCTACGAAGTACCAAAGTAAGGAAGGAACAAGTGACAATGGTTTAGAAGAAATTTCCTGCACTTCATCCGAAGGTTTTGCTTATCACGAGATTTCAAAAAATTGTTTTCTTTTCATGATGGAGTGCTACCGCGTAAGCCATTCTCATTACAAAATTAAGTGGAATGCTTAATAGGGCGGGACAGTTTATTTACTGTTGACTTTCATGCCATCTCTGCTCAGAAGCTGTTTTGTCCCAGCCCCAATCAAAATTTAGCCAATTTGGACCCTCGAGGATATATCAGATTTAAATCAGCAAATGTTTGACAATAATCCTTACCCTGTTCGTTTTATTTAAAAGTGCTCTATAGGACAATCGAACGAGTTAACAACAACGATAATAATTTGAAAACTGTAAGTACATATGTTAGTGAAACGGCGTAAATTCCATCGTCCAACCTAACTTATTAGGTATTGTAAGAACTGTACACAACAGCGCAGAATTAAAACTCACTAGCTGGATGACATAGCTATCATGCACATCCGAGAATACCCCGAACCGTTGCGTCTAACATTATATACGATTTCACTCATGAATGCGCAACCAGCTGAGTGATGAAAACGTAGAGGGCACATTTCTCACAGCATATAAGGAGGTGGCTACTAATCAACAAACCCGGCAGCTGTCTGATATCAAAAGTTGCTTCATTCGAAAGCGACAATGTAAATCATCAAAACAGAGTAAACCATGTGGGTATTTTGTCATCCAATGGAAAAACATAATCTGTACTTTTCTAGAGCTGTTATAATAGATAATTAGTGGCCTGCCGTTCCTCAAAAAGTGGCATGGAAGTTACCCTAACGGCACTCTAGCATCTTACAAACAGATGCTCGTGAACTTAAGCTAGTTCTTATTTTAGTTTCTCCAAACTATTGAGCAAAACCACACAATAAATCTTTCTGTTATGACAGTTATCAATTTGAACACACTCTAGTTTGTAGCGTTTCCGGATCGTTGTCGATCGCACTTACAATTATTTTCTAGGTCTGTTTAAAGTCGAATATTAGGTCTCATGATGACCTGACTTGATGCTGACTAGCTTGCTGCTGCACCTCATCCAGATCGACAACTTGTTTTGCTTTTGCACCACTGGAATCTACTAGTCAGCTCGCTGTATTCAGTTGTTGCGCAACTGATGGGAGCAGCCCAAGTATGTCCACAAGTAACACTTTTTGTACATTCCGTTTGGTGCTCTACATATGAAAATAGTTTCCACATGGTGAACCTCCATTCTGTACTGGGATCATGTATTGCTGCCCACTGGATGTTCATATAATCATTGGTACAGAACACTGAATGCGCCATAACCGGACTAAAGTAAGTACGGCGCCCAACATCAAGTCTGTGAGCTGGACTTGCAAGCTGTTCCGAGTGATTTGTGCATGAAATAAATAAATAACTGTGCATAGTGAGATGGCACATTTCACCGAATAGATTTTTACGAAGTTTGGTGCCGTCTCGCGTTAGTAGAACCATTTTAAAAATGCGTACCAAACATATACTTTCCGCCTGTCAGCAGAGCTCATTTTAGCTCTAACCGGGAGTGTGCATACTTGGGAGGAGTATACATTGACTACGCCTCCGAAGATCTCAGTTCAGGAACTATCAAACCGTCGTATATAAAACCACATCTATCATCAGCCTGTTTACAATTACACTCATTTTCTTGAAATGAAAACGAGTTTGTTTCATTCGGTGTAGACAACAATTCACAGAAAATCTCACTTTCTGTTAAACATTCCCATGCAACTTATTTAATTTGTCACGGAATGGTCCTGAGTTTAATCATCTTTTTATAAATTTGAGATTGAGGGTAATAATCATTTTTGATGAAATGATAGTCGTAAATCATATGAAGTTTTCAACTGTTATTGTCATTTTATGCCTATCTGGAGATGAACAGTAGACTGAAAAGCAATATTTGCTCTTAGTTTGTACGTGAAAAAAAGTCAATCAAATAAAATTGGTTTGCGTGCCAAGCGAAAATATGTCGACCAGTAATTGCAGTTCCAATGGAGCGCGTTTTGTGCACTCACGTATTTTGGTTTTTCCTCACGCAACAGTGCCGAGGTTCGAGAACTAAGATTAACGGAAAACAAATGCAACGTTTACAACAGGTGGAAATGCAGCCAAGCGAATATTTATCCAAAAGTCATCTTATGCATCACGAACTGAACATTTACTATTGCTCAAAGTTTGGAAGTTGACGAACATCGTTACTAAAAAAATCTACTTGTTAGTGAAAAGATATGAATAGGAACAAAACAACACTGCTTATGATGCAAGGTCGTACTCAGGAGGAACATGACATTCATTCTAGAAAATGACGTGAATGTGACACCGATAAATCAGCCCCAAAACAATTAGGCCACTAATAAACGATTTGCACTGTTCTATTCAATAACCACTTATCAGGAGCATTTTCTGATGTATCTAGAAATTTAAGACACTACTAAATCCTTTTGGATGCGACGTTCTGGGTGAGCATTGGTGGTGCCTTCAGAGGAGGTTTTCAAGCAAAATATGTAGATGAGCCGGAGGTTTAATAGCTTCAAGCCAAGTGCATCATTTAACACACGCTGCCCAAATGCTTTATCATACACTGGATAATGTTATGAAACAAACAAGAGACCTCTGAGCTAATGGTTGTTTCACCTCTGACCTATGATCTCTGCATGTAGTAACCAGACTATACTGTCGTATGACATCAATCTCTACTGATGTGTTGTCGTACTGCAGAAGATTGACAATTATCAATGCAGTCTATCCCCTCACGCCAAAAGATTGTAAGGTGGACGGTCAGGAGTACATGGACAGTTGAACAAGCTAATTCGGACCCAAGAAATTAAGTCTCTTGTGCATTTATATTCAAAGTTTAAATTACATTGCTTAAGAATATCGTGAATTCTAAATTTTAAATCTATCTGCATAATCCAACGATTTGCATGTTACTATGCCTTATGAAACTGTGTTCCTTGTTTTGCTGGTCATAAAACAAAGTTTCTTTTTTGAAAAATCACTGCAAAAACTAAGTAAAAAAGCAAGAAAAATATAACTTTGCCGTTTAAATATATATAAACTTGCTTGGTGGCTTACATACAACGTTTGACATATTTTATTATTGCATACCGCAATTGCTGATTTCCACTGGAGTAATCAGGATCAAAATTCTGTGGAGAATCACAATAAAATATGCAATGGGAACAACATAAAATCTGCAGCCATCTCGCCGGCACAACAGAATATAAGCAAGAAGTGGGAGCTGAAAACTCTTTCACACCGAGACTTCTCTGGAAGAAAGGCAATTGTTACACGTCTCCTAGATACGTATGCAATGGGTCGTTTTGAAACATAAAGTTTTAATGAATAGATTTTATTGAGTGGAAAACTGGGCAGTCTCTACGGAACAGTGATTTCGTGTAAAGAAAGTCTGAGTGAACCCGTCAAATCCGGTAATCGCAGAAGTACGGAAAGTTGGTTTCGCTCGGCAACCCGTGGAAGAGAATAATTAGTTAATGGAAGCTTTATGAGAAATAGTTCCATATTTGTAGCTTATTTAATCAAAGCAGTCTACTTTTGATATGCATTAAACAATGTCAAGCGGCCGAGTCCGGTTCCCACAGTTCCATCATTAGGCAGCCTACATTGCACGTGGCACGTAGCACAACAACGAAGCAAAAAAGGTCAATCTCTGATGTCAGTTTGCATTGATACCTGAAAATTTAGCTAGGTGGGTTATATACGCTAATATTAATACACATTGAGTTTGCCCTGTGTACTCGTTATATCAGATTCAATGCTTTGGGGATATTGATCAGTTGTTTATAATCGACCAAGTTTGTGACCAGTGTATGCAAACGGGTTTCTGATAGTTGAGAATGGTGGCGGTGTTGTCTTTAGCTCGGGTTGATGCTGTAAACAATTAGCTGGTTGCCGACCTTAGTCTATAGATATTATTAACAAACCAGGTACCGTCATCTAGGCGCAGGTGTTTGAGCATATAGGATATCAAGCCAAATGTATTGAAATTCATTGCAAGGAACGAGTGGTTACCCCCAACCACAATCAGCGCCGAATAGACAGGTTCTTATCACCCTTTCTTACGCAGGTAACCACAATATCACCGATGTGAATCGAAAGCTGAAAGCATCTATTGATCACACATATTCCGCAGCGGAATTACGCTTGTTGTTTTATATCCGCAAGATGTATCTACTGCCCCGATCGTTCTTTCTTGGAAAACGCAGCCTTTGATATTATCTACCAGTTCACTTGCAGTTGAGTTGACTCATACATTATCAAAACGGACTGAAACTTACAAAAGAGAAAATCGGAGCACATTTTCAAGTGGCTCGTGCAAACAATAACTCAAAGCGGATGAGCATATCAACGTCCGAACAGAAATCCGGCGTCTTTGATCGCCAAACACCTAATTGCAACAGGTCATGTAGCTGACCCCGTCACTTCCTTCATGATTCTATTGCGCAACCTCAACCCTTGGTTGTTGGCGTTTCCCGAGGCATTTTTGATGAAGTGTCGCGCACTGGCCGTCTGTTGGTAAAAGATTTTGATGCAATCAATTTTGGTACCGTGGCAGTAAACCCTGATTGCTCCCATGCGATGTTCGTTCTTTCCATTATTTTCTCGTTACGCGCTTAACCTACATAACGGAATGTTTTATGCAATCGACTAATGAGAAGAAACGAAATGCTTTCATCTAGCAATGTGCGTCTTCTTGCCATCTTAATGAACTGGATACACGGAACTCAATATTTCAAAAGACCCCACATTAAACACGACCGAATTATCATGTCTGGGCATTTAAACACTTTCGCTTGAGTGTAACCAGAGGTAAAATGCCAGAGGATATTTGCGATCGTAGTGGAGTTAAGAATGAAGGGAAATCTTGAGGTTTTGTATTTGAAGAACGGGGCGAAAAAAGTCAAACGTTAAAATGAAATAAGCCACGTTTTTACTGTCAACAAGGACCTCGTCATAAATTTAAAACCAAGCTATCAAATAACAAATTGACGTAGTGCTAATATGATAAACTAACAGAATGGTTAACAAAAGGATATTTTTATGAAAATATGGTTAATTGCAAAATGATTTTTCAGTTTTTTTTTTGTTATGCACAATCAGAAACCTTTTAATTTGAAATTTTGTGTGCCACACCTTGATATCTTATACTTCCGAACCTGCTGGATAGATAACATGTTCTTGGTGTTACCATTCCCAAAACTGAATAAACGTTATTTGCATGTAAATAAACCGGTATAATTGAAACGGCAGATGGTTTTTACGTCCAATTTTTCGACACGATGCATCTGAAATAAGATCATGTTGTCTGACATACATTTTACCACAACCCCATTGGTTTACGCCATATTTTTCAGGAAACCTTGTTATACTACATCACAGGATGATCATGTTTCATGTCACACTAACGAGTCACATTACCGTCATGACGTTAAAATCTCTGCAATCTTAAACAATTAGATGACAGTAGTAAGAATCAGTCTTGACAGTCATAAATTATATAGGTGTACTATCCGGTTCTCCAGTAACTCACCGCATTATTTCAAGTGAATTCAGCACAAAATGTTAAAGATAATCTGCCGTCAGCTTAATTCATTTCGAAGATAACTCACCCTACAGATCCACAACAAGACCATGAACCAATATCAAATCATACATCTGCCGAGTAGGTAAACACCCAGGATTTACCCACTTGACCATGATCAAAACTATAGTCTAGCAGAAAAATATATGTATTTCATTATAAAGTAAAAAAATCTCGTAGCTCGGGTTGTAAAGTTTCGGGTATTAGTAACCCAACATTTTTCGTTATTCTCGTTTGTTTGATAATGTACATGGTAACCAGAGGAGAAAATGAATTGAACATCAACCAAACTAACTACCTCGTCTACTGCTTTGTCAAACTACGTCACGTTCCCCCGTTATTCGTTTGTTATTCTTTCCTCGGCAAACTCACATCTGTTAGGAGTCACCCAGATTAAAGTCTTTATTATGGTGGTTTGCGCATTCCAGCTCAAGTGTTTCTAAGCTTGGGTCACTACCCATTTTACATGATTTTATAAATGCGCATTAACGGTTATAATTAACACTTCCGTACCCAGAAAATTCAGCAATATGCTATCTAATTAAATTGTAATAGTCCTATTATGCTTGTTTTTGCCACTGGTATATTCTAGTATGAACTGATTGAGAAAACCTACTTGGACAATCTATGTTTGAAATCATTTGGTGGGTCTCACATATAGGTGGGTTCCATACGGGTGGGTGACTGGGTGAAAATTTAACAATTTTGATCGTCCTACCTGGCTTCTTAGTTCGGTTGGTGAAATCTTCGTCGCGTGTGATCCAGCTGTTTCCGTTGATGGTGCAAATCTTTACGAAGTTTACGTTTTCGCAATCGCATTTCCTCTAAAATGATCAAATCTGCTACATTATTTATCAGTAACAACATCCTACACTATACATTGTCTGCGTATGCCAAGGTTGTGCACCAAGCGTCTTGAGTTCAGCCCGGAAAAAGCGTTTGTTTCACGAGCTCAAAACTTCAGCTTGGTTTCTTTTGCGTCATTTCTGTGATAATCAGCCTCTATTCGTATACAGGTTTCAGAGATGGATCTCCAAAAAATGACTGGAGTCAAATTTGACAACTGCTGTTGTTTGACGATTTTACATGTGCTCGTCTGTACACACGTAAAAAGATATATACTGTCTGTACAGATCAGCAGTGTACTGTATGGTGTAATACGGCAAAATTCAATTTAGTTCATCGTCTCTGATTGCTTCCCTTGAAGTTCATTTTACTCCACGGTAGCCCTTAAATCTTTCATCTAGTCAAACTATATCGAATGAATTTGACCAACATTCCCAAAATGTAACGTAATGACCACAGCCATTAGATTCCGCTGATCCGCAGTTTTAACAGAAAGGTAACAATAATGTATAGTAGTGTTAGCTTCTGTGACTGATTCTCCTTGGAACAAACAGGTGAAAAGCAAGTCACAAAGCTCACTGATCGATACTTATCTGAATGACGGCAAACAAATATTCTCACCCGGCCTGTCGTCTAATATTCACACAGACGTCCATGTGACCATCAGCACTGAACAACGTACTAATCTGTTTCAGCTGTGGTCCCACGACTTCAAAAATAGTGCGCTGGGAAGAAATGCCAGTTAGTCTTGTTTTATTATTACGGAGTTACTTTACTACCAGTCATTGACGTTTTACACAGTACATGATATTACATCCCAAATGTGTTAGTGAGAACACAAGACAGTACATTATACTACCTGATAGAAGGGAAAGCATCTGAGAGCAGAATTAAACTGTTTATATGTATTCACGTGCGGCCTAAAATTGACATTAGTGTAACTGCGTTGTCCTAAACCTCCGTTTTAACATTCGAACGTATAACTAGGTTAATAGTGGGTTATGATTAATAGGATTTTCAATTGTCCGTATGTTGAATTCATATGCACATAACACGCACTAGTTTAGTGGACATACAAAGTTTGCCTTCGGGAAACTATGGAAATAAATATATCGTGCTCATAAACCTAAGGGTGCGGGTATTAGAAATGCTTCGGAACCTGTGGAACTGATGGACGCAGCCCATCATCTAACTGCTAATATGACATCCGTCATTGTCAACAGTAAGACTTACGACCTATGGACTGGGTGGTTCTCAGATCTTAGAGTGTGTATGTTTTATGACGGACCTGTTTATGATATGTGACAGTTTTCCCAATGTACGCGCTGCAGCGTGTTGTGTACCAAGGAATTCGCAAAAGAAAAGCAAGACATTTCCACGGTGTATTGCATGAAATTTATGTGTCTACCGCAGCAATCAATTAAAGTTAAACTGGTCTCACACAAGTTTTTGCAAACATGCGAGAAACGTTGGATTCTGTATAAATTACTATACTGGAATACTGGGTAACCTATATGTTGAGAGGGATAAGTGATTGTGAATCTGTGATAAGTTAGAGGCAGTTGGGTGAACGTCGGTTTGAATGAAATCACTTTGGTTGGGCTTACCCAAGAATTTTGTCAGCTCTTACAACACTGAATTTAACTGATAAATTATGATCGACTCTATTCCAGTTTGTATAAAACTTATCCACAGGTAGAAATCGTCTTGCATATACGTGCTAAAACTGATGTTTATGATATCCTGTTTATTGGACAAACACGAATGGAACGTTCTCCGTATATACGCCAACTTAGCATCGAACCATTCCTGGTACTACGGTAAGTAAGCAGTTAAAGTTTTGTGCACACATCAACTAAAATTAGGTTTTAACAGTGATATCGATTGGTTTTGGATTAAACAACCACCAAACAATTTATTGGAATCCGCGAATTATTCTTCCCAGCTACTCAGCATTTCCTCCACGTTAAACCTCAAATAAATATAGATACAGAATGAAACCAGTAATTTGGTGGTTGTAATTTAGTTGAAAACAGTTCACCAATAGTGTAAATGTGACTATTTTTACAGTTTCGACAAAGTTAAATAGATTTCATTTATGGAAAGAAAACTTCATTTGCTCCGCTGCACAATTCATAGTTGACTGCACCAAAAAATTTATCGAAGTCGTTGAAGTAGAGCAAATCTCGTTTTGTAGGACTTGAATTCCACATCTGCTTCTCAGTAAGAAGACGACTGATTTGGTTGAAGTGAGAAGAAGCACTTGATTTTGGGGAAATTTGCTTCTCTTTTGTGATTACTCAAAAGGGACTTTGGGACTAAACCAAACTAAAACAACCGTCGAGATAAATTTAAACTTGGTAAACCCACTTTGGTTTTTATTGTGGTTTTGAGCACTTTACAAAAAAACTGTAGCAGAGTAAAATACTTATAGTGACCGAATTTAGATAGTAAGTCAACCAATGCATTTTAAGTTAGTAAAGGTTGATCCCGATTACTTCAAAACAGGAATACAATTTCCAAAGAATATACAGTATAGTTTACAGTATACCCGGGTATATGAACAAAGACTAAACGTAACCAGCTGGCGGCTGACCAGCAGACTCCATTGAAAAATAGGACTATTGAGAAGTAAAGCGCTAACGAAATAGCACCAAACGGGAAATGAAAAATGTTGTTCATTAGGTTATTATTTTTATTTATGTTAGTGACACAATTGTTTGTCACTCAAAACTCATTTCGGCAATGGAATCTAGTTTCCTGAGAGTACGGGATGGTCAGCAGTGAGGAGGACGAGAGACATTCTCACATATTTTAAATATTCAAAAAATGAGTCATCAACACAAAGCGAAAGTACACAACCAGTTTCGAATGTCAAATGGCATACGTTAAAGTATTGATTGTCACTAGAGCCATTCTTACCACTGTTGATGCCGTTTGTTAGAAATTTAAATCGGCTACCTCGTTGTAGGTAGTCTCCAATTTTGCAAGCATTCATCAAGGTTCTAGAGTCAGTTGAATGAGATGACCGCGAATGGTTGTTTCACATAGACTTTGTGAACTGACGGACAGCTGCGTCTACCTAGTTTAATTTAACTGACATCGTGATGGCGGATCAAACCGGCTGCAAGTTAATGCTTGTCATAGTGACAGTTCAGAAACTTACATACTAGAGCATGAACCGTTTTCACTAAGTTTGTTAGAGAATATGTATGTTAGGCTACTCATACGATGAAAGGTAACTCACAGATATTATTGCAATCAAGGCACTTGTGACTCATTGTTTCAGTGAATAAGTTTTCTAAACAAAGTTACTCATAAATCACCTGTATTAGTCCAATGAATAGTTGATGGACGCCCGGTCAGTCACAGCGAGTTACTCAAGTCATTGCCGAGGGTTACCGCAACTCAGCGTAGGGTCACCCCTGTATATGGGGTACACATTATAAAGCCAGTAGGAATCGCTTCAAAAGTTCTGCTTTTAAGATTATACATCTTGAGTAAGCTTGTCCTTTAAAAACGAATCAGCAGCGATCAGTTAAAAAACAACCATTTTTCGTTGAATTTGTTTAACTTCACTAAAAGGCTGCCAGCATAAAAATGCCCCGAAACTCATAGGACAAACGTGTATGAGTTTCTTCATTGCATCTTTGTCAGGGTTACAAGAAATCCAGTTATTCACACTGATATTACAAGGTAAGTACAGCTACTGAATAACCGTAATAACAATCTTCATAACAGAATCCTCTGGAAAATGTTCCTTCACCGTAAATTGAACCCAACATATATCAATAAAAAATTTTTGTGTGTTGAAGTAACTATTGACATTTTTTACTCTGCGCAGAATAGTCATGTTGCACTACGCGTCTTTGAAACTCAGCCAGAAACCATCACTAAACAGCCACCACCGGCCTTCTTGCTAAGGTGCGTCTTAGCTGAGTAACGTTTGAACCATTACCTGTTCCACGCAACACCCTTTCGTTAGGAAAGTTCATCTATAGTTGCAAAGACCTATAACATTGTGATATCCGTCATTTTCGAAACGTTCTATAGCAAAGTAGGTTGATCTTTCTTGTTTTCGGTTGATTCGACCATGAGCTAGTGTAGATATCCAGCGCAATCAATAGTTTTGGTCTCATTGCCGCAGAGGTAAGTCAGGATAAAGTACGTTTCACCAGTAAAATGTAACTGGAAATTCTTCTTTTTAGGGTATACCATTTAGGAAGCAACTGATAGCTGACTTTATAAGTTCGAATTTTTTGGCGATCTCACATTCGCCCAAACTTTGTGTTTAAATTGGTGGTGAACTGGCATCCGAATCAGTCCCCAGTAGCCGTTGTCATTTTGCCAGACAAACGCTTTCACCGTCCAGATCATGAGGCTCATTTATTACGCGGAAGTTGCTAAGCTTGTATCTGAGTAGAAACGACCTAATTTTGATCAATTGACAACGAAACTGATTGCATTTATACCCATTTTCTCACAACTATACAGAGGGATACGCAAGTAATACCGTGCGGCTCTTATCTAAATAAATCAAGGAACATGCCTCAACAAAAATTAGTCCGACAGCACAAACCAGCCACGAACAAATTGATCACCGTTTCGTTACATAATCTGGTTGTGTTTCAGACAGTAATTCCTATACTCCTTGCGATCTGCAGCGCTTTTAACTCATTCTTGCTATTATTAAGCTCACTTTGGTTAAAGACACATCTTGTGTATTTTGAACCTACCAAACCTTGAACTTTGCTGAATAACAAAAATGAATTTATTATTCTCTGGTTGACTGGGTCCACTTGAGACTAACCTGAAGATTCATCTTAATCATAGATATCTAGAAAAAAACACTTTGAAAGGACTAATATGTTTCCGTTGACACGAATCACAAATAATAACTCGAGGTCAGCTTTCTTTAACCATATCACCTCCGGTGGGTGTGTTTACGAGGTAAGCGCGTTGAATATTAGTCACAGTTACTGGTGAATAATGTTTTATTTCTAGGTAATGCACTGACAAAAACTGATCGTACAGGTATACTTGTTAAATATAACTGGAAAGGGGCACGAATGTGTGCACGGGTTAGTGAGTTTGGTATGTGTATCCCCAGTAGTTTCACGTACGATATATAGTTGTTTATAATTTACGCACTAGCTGAGCCAGATGCGTGGTGAGCATGAAAAGATGGCCGGTTGGATACCCATTGTGACTGCAGTCGTCATAATAGACCCAATTTTCTGGTTCATCGAATTCGTAAAATTAACTCTAAAATGAAAGAGACGATAACCCAATGAAAGGCATTAATTGATTGGACTGAATGAACTAAAAGAGACCCTCAGATGAAGAACAAAAACCGTTTCATCACGAAAATCCTGCTCCTAAAAATGTCCAACTGTTTCGCGCTCTCAAATGTCAGAATAAATAATTAGATGACTGCCGTTATTTACTTCATTTGTGGCTATCCTATTAGTTAAAATGTATGTTTTGTCACGTTTTGTTCATAACATAGAATTTACCCGGTCAGATCCCTAATAAGCTCAAGTGTGTAGTTCGTCATCACGTACATCCGATTTTCAACAAACGAATGTTTGTAAAGTCTCTGTAAAGTTATTACGTTTACTTCACTTTTGATTAGCCCTGTGTTATTTTAAAATGTTGCAACCAATCAATGTTATTCAAATCAATTTTGTTCACCAAGGTCTCTTCGGTTATCTTTCTTAAAAAGTACCGGAAGTTCGCCATTTCCGCGCCACTGACGGGGTATATTTTTATCTAACGCTTGATTTTGGACAAAAGCTCAGGGGACTCATCAGTCTTGAATTAAACTTACAGGAAACTAGTAGAATGAATTCTTCCATTAATAGAGCTATCAGTAACCAGTCAAATTCATTCCTGTTCACACTGGAAACAGAAAAGCGGGTTCCCAGTGTTAAACTTGTAAACTGATGGTACACCATCGTCAGTCAATCTGACGACTAACGGACGATATGCGATCGTGTACAGTCGTGCCAATCACAGCAGGATGTCCATATTAACTGATGCATGCATACTAACGTTGGGTTGCACGTATGCCAGCCTGTTGGGATGATGTTTCCTTCGAACTGACAGGATGCTAATATCATCAGGTCAGCTACCTTAAAACATAATCGGATTATGTATTGATAACAGAATACCACATATTTTTGTTACTTAAACATGCCATTGAGCATCGCTGTGACCTGCGATCCGTCTACACGAATTATTCCCACATTTATCGGATCTGCATGTTATCCTCTACTACTGCTGAATGCATGATCTCAAAAGCAAAGAACATTCAATTTGGTACACTTTAGTTTTCAATACGTTTACTGGGATAACGGTTATCAGCATCTTGGTCGCTTCACTTTTCTCGCCTGAAAGCTGCCCCTGTTGATAAGTTTACCATTTTAAGTGTTATTTCAAAATTGAACCCCATCCACACTTGATTGCAGTCTTCGCATTCAGATGAGCCTTTCGGCTAGCCCAGTTCGAAAGAAAGCACTAAAACAGAGTTTCGCTTTGATTAAAACTCATCAGTAGTGCATATCCTTGTGCGGATCGAAGTTCGCACTCTAATCCTAGTGCTCATGAGATTAGCGGGTTTTATTTTAAGGTTTCTACCAGCGCTCAAACGTTCGCTACGGGTGCAATCTTGATCCCAACACCCTCGACTTTCTTTGCTACGCTGCATTTATGAACATACCCGCAACATCCCAGTTCTTGCAATCTTTTGAATGTCCTCACGGAACATCGGCCAAAGTTATCACAGCATTCGGTCATGGGTTCGTAGTGTAGCTGTTCCTGCATTTAAAAACAGGATTTTATGACCAATTTATTTCAGCGTTGAGAGTTGACCAGCAATACTACACCAACGTTTAAAGTTTTCAGGAGCATACACTCGCTCCAAGAGGCATCCTAGTGTTGACATCCATTCATGTGGTTTAAAAGCACGCCAACAAATGCTGTAATGACACCGGAATGATATTTATTACAGCAAGCTTGGTGTCTTACGAGGTTCAACCAAAGACCCCGACGTCATAAACTGTGGCCGGTATCTTCGAAATTTCCGAACCTGCTCAGTAATAGTCTAGCTTATTCACGAGTTGCCCCAATACAGTTGACTAAAAACACGAAACCACACAATTTTCCGAGGACTTTGCACCCAGGTAAAATTTATAGCCAGCCGCTTCTGAATTGTGTCACTCTAATCAGACAGCCAGGCAAACTGACTATTACGCACAAACAACAGTGGTTGAGAGTTCAGATATGACGATGCGAATTCACGTGATATCAGTTCACTGGCAAAACGGTCAACAGGGTTGTCTCATAAAAACTGGCCACGGTATAAGTCGCAATCTTTGCTGGGATACGCAACGCTGTCGAGCTCTATCAACAGCAAAACGCGGATCTAGTAATTCGTTCCGAAAAGAACCGACTGGGGTGGGCTTAAGAATCTGACAAATTCACATTATCTTCCTTCGAATTCTATGGGTTGATATATAAATTGGATGTCGACAACGCATCACTCGTATGTGTCACTACTTATTTGCGTCCTGAACTAATAATGCAACAAGCCGCTTTCGACAAAATTATTATTTAGATGTTTTCGTGTTATTAATTATTATTTGTGATTATCCTGAACAGAACACTTGTTTGACATGAACTTTGATTATGAAAACAGATGTATTCGGTAGACTCATTAATTTCAGTCATGACTGCTTTGTTTGTCACCAATGGCTCCTGTTCTACACACTTTTGTCTACAACTAACGTTTAGCTGGAGAGAAGTTCTCCTCATTTTGTCTGTCTGAAACACTGTTTGCCCAATATGAAGTATTTTGGACCACTAGTAAGATTGTGACTGTTTTCTTGTATCTAAGTTTGCTTACGTTGGTTTACTGTCACGTCAGTTACGCTCAAATTCATCTCGTTCTGATTTGTTTTAAATGAGATAATCGGCTTCAGCATTTTTTATTCACAGGCAGTGCAGGATAGTTCTTCACATACTTGATGTTCGCTTCTTTTGGCTGTGGCAAACACTTTGATGATGGCCGCCATATTGAAGTCACCTGTGTTCCTAGATTGTCCGAAGCGATCGTACTTTTCTAGGAAGGTTGTATTGTTTTGAAATGAGTCACGACGGTTCTGGAAATTACAGTCATTGAACTGAAGCTAAACAATGCCCCAAACGCACAACTTATATGAGCAAGCGTCTGTTAACCTCAGGGTACCCGCATCGCTTTAGGAAGCACTCGTTATGGTCTTCGTCAAAAATACTGACCTGAAATTTTACTTCCGTTATACGCCAGAAGTTTATTGAGTGGCTTAAGCACTTGGTTGTGTTACATCCGTGACAACCCCATAAGTCACGGACAGAAATTAATTGTATGGACTTGGAATAGCCAAAATGTCTGTAACTAAGTATCTTAAAACTGAATGCTGCTGAATCATCAATCTGCGAACTACTGAGTTCATATCTACAAACTGGACCACGTCTTGATGGTTCACTGTTTTCCTGCAATGACACAATCAAGTTCTGTGTGCCTTTTCTTTAACGGGTAGCCAGTCCTGATTCATAACGTTAGCGTTTAGGCGTAAATTCAGATTTATCTCTGACGTGCACAATAATAATTTAACAATATAGGGATAGTATCTCATCGTCGATTGATCTCTTTATTTAGCTCCATTACAAACATTTTCATGAGACAACCCTTTTGATGAATAACTTGATTGGTGGTAGACAGTGCTTCTTGAGCTGAAGACAACTGTTGCAGATTTTTGAGGATTTGCGTTTCACTTGCAAGCATCAGAATAACATAACCATATGGAGAAATGTGATACAGTAACCCTGTAGTCTTTAATACCAAGTCGATACCTGATGAATCATGTATATCCCCTGATCTACTATTAATCAAGTCTACATTTTTCTTCTTATACATTACATTCACTTCGCACCATTATAGTCTAAGTTTTCGATGGGCATAAACATTCTAACAATGTTCTTGGTAAGCATTTTTAGAAGTCGCTTTTTGAGCACCGTCCAACAGGTGTAAAAATTGTCATGATAAGCCAAAAGCTAGTCGTCAACTAATAATTCCATTGAACCAGCAATCAAAATGATGAGTAGCTTTCATTCATTTGTTCGAGAAAGTATCCAATGATTTAATTTCAAAACAAAATGGACTCAAACTCAGAAGTATGCAGCTTCTTGTTATTTATTTTGTCAATCTATATACAAACATTGACTGGCACTAAAACAAGTCCACATCTGAGATGAAAGGGATGGAGTTTAGTTATGCAACTAATCTTTATTACGTCCTAACCGTAAACAGAACGGATTAGAGAGAACATTTTCTATGTTGTGCTGATGAGCATTATAAAGTAATTCCTTGATCATTCGACAACGAGCTACAACCAAAAGAATGGTAGAGTTTGCATCGATTTTGATCCTATTTCACAGCTTTCATCAAGCGATTCAAATACAATAAAAATACCACACAAGCTTTGTAGGTGGTAGTCATCACATGGCAGGGATTAATTTGTTCAACATGTTGGAAGTATATCCATGATATTTTTGTGGTTATACGCAAGGACGTATTCGTTAAATTTATGAAGCACACGAACACACCTTATCCGTGCATTAAACAGAATCCATCAAATGGTTTGAAACTATCAGTGGTTCAGTATGATCTACTGAATGGATCACAATGACGCTATGAGATAAAAGTTTGTTGTATTTTTGTCACCCACCCACTCCTAAATGGCCTAGATTCGTCCAGATACAAGTATGCGTACACAGTAAGTGTCCATCCATGTTCGCACCTACGTTGTTCACAGTGTGGTCACATTTGACTCATATAACCATTTATCTTGAGAGTAGACATTTACACACCACATTTCAAACACACCAACATCTGGGTTTAATGGTTGTCATCCATGAAGCGTGAGTAGTGTTGCTTTCGCATTTAGTCGTTGTTAAAGGCACTCCAAAAGGGTAGAAACGTTGCGGAACATAACATTTTTACTTTATTGCGGATTAACCAAGGAGTTACTTTCTATCCGATGGCTTTTCATGGGGGCATGTGACTTGTGATGGTTCCAGGAATACAGAAATGAAGTAGTTGAATTAGCTCAACCCCAGAGCTAGCTTCGACGCAATAGTAATAACAGCCAAACTAAGCAAAGCATGCAATTTATCTCTCGATCGCAATTATCAGCAATGTAATAAAAGAACAGTATTCAGAAATCGGTTTAGTGACAATCACCACATTCTTCGCATTTCAAATGAAAGTCCGGGCAGTAGTGGTGACGTTGCTTCTTCTTCACACGTTTAGGAGTTCTTGCTTGCGCCGGATAGACTGCAGATACTATTCCAGTAGATGACTGCAAATCTGAAACAGACTCAGAAGCGGAACTTTCAGTCTCAGAAGATTTAATGGACAATATAAGAGAGACCTTCAAAATCTTTATACACTTAAGAACGATAATAGACGGACCAGAATTAATAACAAAAAATGAACATGAATAGGTTGCAGACTGCACATTTGTGAGTAAAATTTCACATTCGCCAAGAATAGGTAAGGCATGTCCAGTAATACCCTTAATAGATATATTAATAGGTTTCAAGATAACTGTAGGTTCGAGCCGCTTCATACAAGTGACATAAACAAAAGATTCAATACTGCTGATGTCAACAATGAGGGAATGCTGCAGACCACCGCTAACAGTGAACGATTGCGTTATACGGTGCGTGGAATCAACGGAATTAGTAGAAATCACAATAAGAGCAATGGATTGAAATTCAGAATTCAAGTTATCATCGTCCCAACTGGAATGCATAGAAGACGAATTTAAACTATGGCAAACAAATTGAACATGGTTGCTACCATATGACTTACAATCGTTCCACTGACGGGTAACATTTGGACCAGGTGCAGGGTGACTACCATCAACTGCATTTCCAGTATTCACTTTTTCAGACAGCGACCTTTGCTGATGTTCTGCTCGTTTCACGTCGTTGTTGTATAAAACCATCGATTCATCTTTCACAGCAGTTTTGATATCCTGATACTGCTCGCATAATGTTCTAGCTGACTGGTAAGTGAAAATCGAAAGCATTAAAAGCTTCTGTTGTAAATCACATGAATTTATTCCAGCAATCAACTGGTCACGGAATTGAGTCTGTAATTGGTCTTCGAAATTACACCGAGCAGTGTGAGTCTGAATTACTAGAATAAACTGTCTGATATCGTGATTTTCTTTTCTCACGAGCGTATGAAATTAAGCCCGTTCAGTTGCTTCAAAGTTTACAGGTTGGACATGTGAAAGCAGCAGTTTCATCAAGGATTCGTAAGAAAGAGAAATTGGTGAATCAGGAACTGTCAAGTTTTTCACCAAGCTGCACGCATCTTTGCCAATTGCGGTGAGGAAGTGAGCGGCCTTTATCTCTGCTTTCAGCTCTTTGCCTGTGAGACACCATATTTCGAAGCATTCTAAATAGTCCTCAATTCCTCTCGACGAATTACGAATATTGAGAAATTCAAGTGGACAGGAATCCATCATAAAAATTCACAGAAGTCCGCGACGCAAATTGTGATGGTTCCAAAAATACAGAAATGAAGTAGTTAACTTAGCTCAACCCCAGAGCTAGCTTCGACACAATAGTAATAACAACCGAACTAACCAAAGCACGCAATTTATCTCTCGAGCGCAAATGTACAACTTATTGTCAGCAATGTAATAAAAAACAGTAATGAGAAATCGGTTTAGTGACAATCACCACATGACTATATTTTATTCATAATGATGGCAAGATAAGTGTGCATGAAGCAATTTCTATCGATCAGCCGTTCATGTAAACAAGAACTTGTCATCTGGCATGTTCCCGAAGCAGCAGTATATGAATTAATTACGGATAAAAAAATGACATATATACTGTTTGTGAAGCTGCTTCACAAGCTTACAAGTGTTTGGAAGAAATAACTTAAACCAGGTCTGATAACAAAGCAAAAGACATAATATTTGCATAGACCCTCAAAAAAATGGTGTATAAGCATGTGCTTTTGATCAAGAACACCAGGAAATTCCGCATGACCACAGAAATTTGAACAATAAACCGTCCGCTTAAAACGTTTGCCGTTAGTCTGAAATCATCTGAACGCAGGTTAATCTGGGCTTTGGGTAACTACGTTTGAAACCTAAACATCGCAATGTAGATCACCTTGGTGCGGGATGAGGTAAACATCTACTGATTGCGCACAGTCTTCGCCGTTTATAATAGTAACTGTTATCATTTGTTTGAAGCACTAAGCGAATGCACGATTCTTTGTTACTCCAAGCGGACTGCGCACCATCAGTCTTTGGTAAACTCTCGACATTAATACAAATCTTTAAATGTTCTCTGAAACGTGGAATAAGCTGTTTTAGTATATCAACAGGTATAGAAGTATACATTTTGTGAATATGAAGAACCATAAGAAAGTCGGTGATCTTAAAAGTGGGATATCCGTATATCGAGATTGGAATCATCATAAGAACATACTGTTACTTTCACCCTGCTTGATGAAATAAATCTGCCTCTTAATGCTCACAGCCTAAACGTCCTCTTTGAGGTGACTACTTAGCCAGCAAGCCATTGAACATGTTTATGAGTGAT
>JTDE01000132.1:328177-342480 GCA_014338405.1 Paragonimus skrjabini miyazakii
AAAGTGGACGTCGTACGTAAACCTCAGGCAATCCTGAAATGGTACGAAAGGATCTAAAGAAACGTAAGCTTTCTGTGAGCGAATGATTGGAAAAAGCCAGCAATAAAATAGATATAGATTATGGTGTTGAGAACAGAATCCTAGGCTATTTTACTCGCTAAATTTGTGCAAATCAAGTGCGTAAAGCACATGCACTTACGTCCATCAAGTTATAACACTTTCACAACAACTTAAATTCCAACCCTTTAGATTTGGCGTACAGAAACTGTGAACTAGTGGCCCATTTGATACAGCGCCTTCAGCAAGCTACACCTGGGATGGTAATCTATGATGGAAGAGGTTATAGCCTATTTGAGATAACAGGTGGCCCCTGTGTCTGTTTTACTCTATATTTCCTTTCGCGGGACTATTGAATATACTGTTTTACAGTATCTTTAGGACTGTCCAAACAACACGAGCTGCAGGAAGGTTAAAATTCCTGAACGTCGAAGTGAAAGAGGCGTTTAATCAAACTGTTTGAAAATGCAGACTAAAATATGGTGTCTCACAATGCTTTAGAAGTGAGAAGAACTAAATGGCTGTTATCACCGTATGGCACAACTTAACCTCGGTTGGGCGTTTGGGGGGGTGATAATTTGATCATTTTCAGAAGGACTTCCGCGGCTGACTGGTTAGCTAGTGTGTGAACTGAAGTGCAGACACGATCTTAGGGAATATGAACACTTACGGCGCAAACTAAGCAGCGGATCAAACTCCCTTCTAATGCTTATTTCAAGAAGGAAAGTTTAAATGGTTCTTTTTAATGTGATAGCTTTTACCAAACATTCGTAATATCTAATTAATGCGATGCACAAATCGATTATAAAATCACTAGTTCTGACATTACCTACTTCGTATATTCATTTTGCGGGAACATGCAATCAAAAAAAAACAACATTTGATGGTAGCGTCTATGCAATACAATCAAAAATTATCCAGAATTAATCACAAAACGCAAATTTGGCTCTAATATAAATGTAGCTCACCTAGCGTTACAGGCGTCTAAAATGTCCATCAAAAATTTGAATTCGCTTTACTTCGTCTCAAGTAAATGATGAGTGAATTTAAGTACGTGAACAATCATATGTTCATTTTCTCCGTTGTACAGCGAAGAAACAGGGTCAACGAAGTTCACCAAGGTCAAAGAAGAACAACTCATATTGTATGTCTAGGCTTGTCAGCAGGAACTCGACGTTCGGGGAAAAAGTAGGTGGGAATGTCAGTCTACAAAACGTGGGCATAAATGAGCGGAAAAGTATCTGACTTCTGAACAACGGTAGAGAAGATTGTCAACATAGCTTGGCAAGTTATATTTCACATCATACAACAAAACAATCCGGAGGCTCAATGACCCAGTAAGGCAATATGAAAAAGATTCGTTTGTTATGCCTTGAACACAATTATTACAGGATTTCCAAGTGAAAAGGTGACCGAAACAGACAATTCTATAAACCATTTATACGAACCACTATTAAATGCGCCGAGTTGCACTCACCAACAATTGGTGAATGCAGTCGTGCTAATCAGCAAGCATATACAAAATGGTGCGCGAAAGGCAGAGAAATCAAGTTGAAGTAGGGATATCCTCAACAGTGTAAGGAGGTTGAACCTTTAAGTAAAACATTGGTCATTTCATTGGTCTCTTCTGAGAGGAAAGCAAAAATATTTCAGTTCTCTAAGATATAAAATGTACTAGTTGATGGTTTGAATAAAAACAACAATTAAATAATATTGGATAAAGTACGTGTTGATGGCAACTAACGATAGTATATTTGAAATGCACTAACACAGTCTGTTGAAGCAAGACGATAATGTTTTTTAATGCTCATTCGCGAACCTACACTCCATGACCGGTTTCGTGTCTGTTCGGATTCACCGGGTATATGTGAATCTGAAGAAGGCTCAAACTAGCTACCCTTTGTCTCACAAGACGATGCTGTTTTCCGCTTAACCACCAGTTTTATGAGCATTGCTTGTGATGGAGATTTTGTGTGTATTTGGGTTATAGTATACGTGTACCCTGTTAGTATGGATGGACACAGCCCATCTCGGATTGCGAGTTTGCGCCGGCTACGGCCGAAAATGATGCGTATTGTCAAATGAGCACTGAACAACATAACCGATGCATTCTAACATAGTTCAACACTCAGACTAGAAGCAAAGCGCAGTAGATGAGATGGACGGAAAGACAGTTTAACCGTCGCAAGACAACAGGCAACAAAGCATCCAGAATAATTATGAAGTCAATTTTGAGCCATTATGGCTACAGCCAATGCAGGCTGGGTCAAAACTCAAGTTATAAGTACAAATCTGGGTAAGTATGACAAAAAGCAAGCGGCTTATTAGCTAGGAGGTAGATGTAATGAGTCAGCAAGAAACAGGCGATAATCCTACAGGCTTGCGAGAATCACTGAAGCCTTAAACGACCAAAAACAATAAGACAGACAACCCGACGGGTGCGAATAAACGGCTCAGAGTGTCATGTTTTAAAAAGCATGTCCGAGACAAACCAAAAGATCAACTTTTTAGATAACCCGTGTTGTTCACTGGACTATGTGGATTCTGTTCGACTTTGAAGTCGATCGGTAACGTGTAGTCGAAAGGACCGCGTCTTACTGCCAAATGCGAGCGATCGGTAGATGCCGATAGAACGAATGGTTAATACAAAACAACTCAAATGACGCTGATAAACAGAATGGTCTAAGCAAAATAGGTTAACGGTTGCAGTAAAAACGATGGTTTGATATAGTACTAAACAAAATAACAGCGAACGAGATAAATATAATGAAACTCAGTTGTTATTTCTTGCAGGTATCTCGAGTGTACAGTACCAGAAGCCTGATTGATGCGTGAATTCAAATGAACACTAAACAGTGTAACCAATGCAGTCCACAGAAATACATCCATCAGACCGAAAGCAAAGCCAATACATGCGATGAATGGCAAGACAACTTAGCCATTGAACCAGCAGACAACAAAGCATCAGTCCCTTGCTGTCCCAGTCCCTGCAGACTGACAGTCCGAGGCGGACTGTGTCAGTCCAAATTAACGGGGTGAAAACAAATTATAACTAGTGAATATAATGTACCCAATCACATTTTCAGTCCTTTGCATATGCGGATATTTTCCGAACGCAAAAAGCGTTTGAGATGAGGAAGATCTCACCAAGGAGATTAAATAATACACCGTTGTAAGAATGTTTCGGAACTAAATATGCTGTATTACAACCTCTGGTAACATAGTTAGTTAACCTTTAAGGAATAACCATCGAAATTCTGTCATTCAACCAGAATGAAAATTTTCGTCAATTTATGATCATTGTCCTTCTGTTTTGATGCCCTCCGTAAACATTTCTGTCATATTTTGTTTCCTTACTTTAAACATAAATCTCCTTATATGCAAACCGATCAATAAGCTGCGGGTACTGCGTGACCCTATAGGTAAATTACCCTCTGTTGAAACCAAAAATTTAAAATCATTCATGAAAGCCTTTTTTATACTAATATAATTATTTTGGAGATGGGAATACACTTACCAAATATAACCAATTTACCCTTCTTATCTCCATGTTCGTCATAACAGAACTTCCACCTTCGCTGGCCAATCAGTAAACAATACAAAATAAATATCAGTTGATTGACAATAGGGTGGACGTTTTGGACTGCCATATGTCTTAAGTAACTGGACTGAAGGGTAACCAACACAAAATAAGGACAGTACTTAACAATGCTTCCTGTAAAGAGTGTTAAGCTTTATTAAGATTGATCATGAGGGTCGGCATCAGAAAAACTATATATTTACTAAACCATTTAAATGTTGTCAGTTTCTTCTAAAATATTGCAACTGATGAATGATTCTGACTTATTAAAAATTCAAGTTGACCATCACCCACAATTGATCGCAGCTGTTGCATTCCCATAGACTTTCCAGTCGGTCCCTTTCTAATATCGTCTAGTAGGTTTAATGAGATCGGAGATTTCGACCTGTCTAGGAAGTCCTAATCGCGTGGTTATCGATTGGAGTTAACAGACAGTAACTGTGTCTTCTATCAACACGATTGGGCAACCTGATCATGACTCACAAGCGAAAGTGGTTGAGCGTTCACATATGATAATTTGGTCGTGCCTAACGTGAGGTCAATGGCGCAGTGGTAAACACAGTTGCCTCATGAACAGAATGTCCGTGGTTTAAGTCCCGGCAGTGGCGATGATATGCACTACTGACGAGCTCTAATGAGAGCGAAATTCGAGTCTATTGTTTCTGCTGTTTGGGAGAGACCGACTGGACAGTCTATGGGAATGCGACAGCTGCGATCAATTGTGGGTGATGTTCAACTTGATGTTAACCAAATCTCCGACTACTCACCAGTAATTTCGTAAAATTTCCCAAGACTGGTGGAATGATTAAATCCGGTAGCTGAGAGTATCTGTAAGAATAAACAAATTACCACGGCCGAACATATTGCATTTTAATTTTTAATATCTGATTAGTTATAAACTGTTATCCTAATAAAACTTATACAATTTATAAGTCTACTCATATTTGGGTGGAAGGGGTTCAGAAGGCTGTCCAGGTACAAAATAATTTATTCTCAACTTATTTGCAGTAACTTGTTATTCATTTGCATGAGCAAGTGCCGCATACTAAAACCTGACGTCTCTCATTGGTTTATTCTAATGTCAGAACAGGTATCTGAACAGAGAATTTGCAGTTGATTTTTGCACAATGTATTTCCCAAACACATTTCAGTGGATCCCATCAGTTATGTATACACAAATATTTCAAAAACAAACCGTTTACCCTAAAAGTAAAAATGATGCAAACTGGATTGGTATTGGAAACATCCAGTCAAGGATAGTCAAGGATAACTGAATTACAATATATACATACCACAAAATAACAAATAAAATTGTGAAATCCATCTGAAAGTAATATGGTGTTAACAGATAAGTATCAAAATTGTCAGTCCCTTACTCAATACGACGTCTACACTCCTAAACTACCTGAATTCATTCTTTTCACAACTTCACCCAGAAGTCACATAGGTTGCAAAACTCAGGCTGGGAAGTCAGTCGTGATCCACAGCTTCGAACTAACTGATTGCCGTTTCCGTCTCCCACTTACAAGTCAGTAACTGAAGACTTTACACACCATACGAGTAAACTGGATTTTCTAAAACAGAAGATACCTTAGCCTTTATAGTACTCGAAGAATCCATTGAATCTGCACATTTTTGTATCTTCGATGATTTCATTTATTTGAAACTCGCAATCAGAAGTGGATTTTTACCACCACCCTTTATAGCGCATGTGCTAAGGCTACCAGATAGGGCGTGTTAAAAAGAACATACGGTAGATCAAAGTACCATCAGTCGTTTAACATCTTAGATCTTTCCCTTCCACTTGAACAACAAAATAGTTAACTTGCTGCAATATTTTACGACACTTACGTGAGGCGGCTTTTTGAAATCAACCATGGCCAAATTTGAAGATTATCGAATACATACTCGAAAGACATCACGGAAACTGTAATCCTCGAGTTGACTTAACTAGCGGATGCAAACGGAAAAATGATGTTCATATTTGTTTAAAATTTGTCTGAAGTTAATTTCTCTTCTTCAAAAATCCAGCAAAAATCACTACACATTGACACATCTAACCAACTATGCTAGACTGAGGGGTGATGTTCGTGAATTACACAAGACATCAGTGTTGGTATGACAGAACTGTAGCTAGTTTCATAGCCTGAAGGTCATTCCTAGAATTCGAAATTGACTTTTTGATGACTTTCTGGTAAAAATGAATTACTGTGGTAGAAACGTTGCAATTTTTCGCCATGTGCACATCTAATTAAAACTTCAATTGAGAAATTTTCGCCATAAAAATGCACATAGTTTCTTTGCTTAATTCTATCAAGGAATCTATAAATATCCTCTCTCTTTTTGTAGCAAGTGGGCATTATTTATTCTGTAAATAAAAAACTCGAAGTTTATTCTAAATTCACTTTACTTGAAAACTGATAAACCTGTTTAAAACCAAAAGATGTACACCTACAGGAAAAGGTTGTAAGTATTTCAATTATTCTGTCAAAACTGACACAAAGTCCTGATGGCATTTTTTTCCAGTAGGCTCATCAAGTGCAATTTATATAGTATTGATATTGACATAAAGTTTCTTCTAAATCATCACAAACAAACATCATAAATAAATAACATTTACATTTGGCAGCAGCTTTAACATCCACCTAGACTATTCAGAAGGATGCAGTAGACTCAAGCATTGTAGCTCGCCAATAGTCTTCGTCGTTTTTACGTGAGTAGTCTGACCAGTCTAATGTATAATTCCTCCCTCTGTAGCGCCAGTGTCAGGAAAAAGGTATCTTCCCCCGACATTCAACAGAGGGGTTGTATATTCGAATTACGATCCGGTATGTTCCATTTTTACACTGGAAGTTTGTTCGTATTCTAAGGTACCCGATGTGATAGAGTTGAATATGCTGAGCTTACTGTAAGACCACCTTACAAAAAAGTAGAGCTACACCAGCTGACGTTGGTAAGAACTACAAAAGGACAATACTTAGGAAAAACGGACACTGGTTACAGAAGAAATCCGGTCGTGCCATTAAACATTACAGACTTGCAACAGCCGAAGTGAAAACAAGTGGATTAGGTAACATAAGGCTTTGTTACAACATGAGTTAGTTCGTGATCTTTGCTTCCGATGGCCACCTTCACTTCTACCTGATCAGCTACAATTATAGCAGTTCAATTTTGGTTTCATTTTTGAAAAAACTGTAGTTTCCATTCCCAGACTTCATTGAAAATAAGTATAACTTTTGAAGTACATCTGTAGATATATTCTGAACCGGTGATGAAATTACGAAAACGCTTGTTTTCTAGAAGTCCCTACTTATTGAATATGTTTGCCCGATAAAACTCTGGCGAACTCTGTTATGTAAGACTGACTAGTCTGCGTAGTGTGCAGATTTTTTAAGACAGTTGAAACAGTCGGAAAATGTTTTATTGCATTCGTAACGTATACTGTTCGTTTTGTACATCTGAAGAATGTGATTGTTTTTGGCCACTTTGTTACACAGTAAAGTAACGCACTGAGGCTACTGATTTCAGGCAATTATGTTTAGGTGAAACGCTTGTGAGAATTCACGGCCTCGGCTGGATACGAGTGAATGACAGAAACGGCATGCTTATTCTTAACGGAGCAATTGATCCCTTAGATTATTTGGTAAATTTCGTAATAGACAATCGGACCGGTAGGTAACCGAGTCCAAGTGTGAAATTTCCGTGCTCCTGACAAGGCTTCTTAGTTTACATGGTAGAGCGGTTGCCACGTCTGAGTATGCTGCTTCTGTTGTTCGTTCGTATCCAGCCAAAACCCTAACTTTCCACAATTGAGTTTCGTCTAAATTATCAAATCTGCCAAATCACTTTTTCTCAGCGCGACCTTTTTTCTTAACGAAAGAAATACATTGTATATGAGACTTTCCTTCGAATGTAGTGCTTTCTCCAATATGAAGCATTTTTCGTGGGACAGCAGTTTGGTCACATCGGATCAGACTAAAACAATAAACAAACCACTCTACTTGATAATATGTCTCCGAAATTAAAACTAGGTTTGTATTGTAACCATTTCTAATATCCAAAACTAATCTAGACTCTCAAAAGTAAATACGGTTCTAAGACAATTCTACTTGCAGCTATTCTGCTAGATAAGCAACCACCATACGACGATTTTACTTTGTGGGCTAACGTAAAGCTTGCCGCAATAATGATATCATTCGGTCTAAAGGGTAGAAAGTGAGAACAAACTAATCAACCTTGAACCATCACGTGTTGTTCAGCAACACGATAAAACTTTAGAAAGGAGTTTGTCTGGCTAGCAACATGAAGATGATTCGATTTGATATCTCAGCTAACACTTAGGTATTTTAGGCTTTGTGTGGGGTGGTTAACTTGATACAAATTTGAATACTGTGAGTATCCGGCATGGATTCGTAGCTCGGCCGGTAGAATACTTCGGGCCTCTGAGAACAAAGTCTTTGTCGCTGGTTTGAATCCAGCCAAAACTAAGGAGTTCCGCAATTGGGCTTCATCTAAACATTGGTTAGCTCGACATGGAACCATGTTACGAATTTTCTTATGGTATTTACAGCTTGAAGAAGATACAAAAAAATTCCCTCATTTGAGGATTGCTTTCTTCCACTTTTCATAGAAATTTTACATAGTTGATATACCGACTACATTAGTGAGCCCGATGATCTCAAGTGTTCCCTTTCAAAAACTGCCTTTTGACCTCAGTTACATACTCACGTTTACCATAATTTATGTCCGAAGCTCGTCGCCTACATATCACAGCAATCGATTGCTCGGCTCATGTTTGACATCGATCAGCCAATAAACCTATTGTTGAATACCTCCTTGATCAGGTTTCGTTTTCAAAATTAGATCAGTGTTTGTCATGTCAGGTCTATGTGTAAGGATTGGTGAATAACAGTGCGTGTGTGATTGTCACTGAGAAGGCAAGTCAGGTTTGGCTGAAGGAAAAATTCAGGCCGAACTATAATCTTATGATTGTTTGAGATATGGTTCCCGAGAGGGTGCTGCCCGAATGGAGGTGACTGATGTAAAACCGTGAGTACCCAACAGTGGTTTTTCTTAGACCAAAGCGCTTCTTCTGGAGTAACTCATTCTCTCGTGCCATTATAATTTTACCAGTACTTACAAACTCATTTATGTTTCAACTGCGCTGTCGATCAACTATCCCGCCGATGTCTACAGGGACCTGCATGTCGTCGACTGAATTGGTTCCTTCCAAGGCTTGTCCTCTTTTTCTCCAACAGATCACCCATGAACAGGCTTTGGAGCACTACATTGTTTATCTCTCTGTCCATTAGTGTGATAGCCAAATATTTTATCTCACCTTCCGGTTACAATCAGGTGACAACAAAATTTTGCTAAAATTCACAAATTTTGCTAATGGATCAGTCCGGAAAGTGACTGAATATTTTGTCCTGTATATGTGGCTACGTTTAGACATCTCCATCTGATCTTTTCTCAACGAGTACCCACAACTATCAATCAGCCATTTTACTTCCGTTTACCACAACACATTCTTGATGTAAATGCAGCTTGTATAAAAATTAGGTAGTCGTCATGCAGTTAATAACCAAGTCAAAGGAGCTGACAATTTGAAACTCACACTGTTATCTGTAATGAGCTCATGTCATTCCACACTTCTATTCCTACAAGTGTCACCCAACTGACACAGAGTACGTTCGAGCATGCAGTTTTGGCTCCAAACTTCAAGTAACATAATATAAAAAAACGGCAACATTCAAGTCTGTCAAACTGCCTAAAAATTTGGGATCTTAAGATGACTGATAAATAAGAGTTATAAAGTGGAGTTAGTAAAAAAATATTACCGGGTAGAAAGAATTGTTGGCTAGTGAAAAAAGTACCAAATGCAAAATTTAACCTAAAGCCCATAGTATTTGGCGTTCAGGACCAGGAACAAAGTTTTATTTATTCAGAGACTCACTTTTTACTGTTTTTGATGTATACAGAATGCTCAGCTCCCTCACCGCAGTCGATCGCTTAAAAGTGGGCACTCAGTTGGAGCAAATTCAGCCAAACTAGTCAACTGGATCGGAGGGACAACCACTCATACAGTGCAAAACAGCTCAGTATTGTTCAGCCAGACTTTGTCAGAGGTTTTTGTCATTCGAAAATTTGGCATTGCTGGGAAAGTGACGATATCATTCAGATAGGCAACGTATGTACTTTAAACTTCTTACCAGTTACTTGTCTATCTTTGATTTAGAAATCTTTTTGATAGTTACTATGGAATCAGGTTGTCTCTATCATTGAGCGAAATGACAAACTTCACTTTGTGTATCTCAAGTTAAGCTCCAATCTTGTAAGTGTGTCTTATCCAGCAATTTCAACATCTCCGCATTTTATAGACGTCAAGTTCTGTTTAATTCGGAATAAATTCTCAGTTAAGCACACACATAATGCGCTGGCATATGTTAGTTCTATGCACAGTTGTCACTAGTGTGAACTTAGAGTTTTATTCTGGTCATACGATAAAATCAGTTAGGATACAGCGATGTCATCAATATCGCAACCTTGAAGGTCGTTGAGATGTTCAAGCGTCACCCAGAGAAAATCATTCGCTTAGTGGATGCAATAACTGTCCTCTTCCCGGGTAAGTGTTTAGTACGGTAGTTCTAACTAACTGTGGTTGTAGACCGTTAGCATAACAACGGTCAGCAAACAGTCAATATAAATCTTACTCGTTCAGTCTGAACCAGCACGATGCTCGTAATCACGCTTGTCTGTTTATATCGGTCGACTTTTATTCAGACTTGAATTGGTAGGACGCCGGAGAAAATTCCTATCCACATAAGCAGAGTTAAAGAGATTTTCTGAAAACCTGATTGGTAATGTTTAACATTCGGCCGGATCTACACTATCACTACCAATTAAAACGCATTGCGTAAATTGATTTGATGGTAATGTGCTAAATAATTCACGGGTTAATGGTTTGCACCATACGTTCACATACACCGTTGGTTCCATTAATATTGATTCATTTTCCACTTATTCCTCTGGTCTTGTGAGTAACTAGGTACAATGCTGAGAAACTTAACAAGCAACAATATCTCTTAGGATATCAGTAATAATTAGCACTCCGATTAACACATGCTTAATGCCTACTTACTTTGCTCAGCTTGCTATCCTGTGCATCATTTCAACCTGGGTACCGTCTCATCTAAATCTGTGACACTTTTCACACGGTCAGTCTATTCACAACATTTTATTCGGATGTCTGATTGGTGGTTAGTTGAAATTTCAACAGAATCGATTGTCTGAAACAGACCGGATCGCCTTTCTAGTAAAGTATGCGATTTCTTAGCCACTTTCATTTTGGAAAAATGTTCACCCTTCTAATAGTCATATTTTTTAGATTCAGCTAAAATCAAACGTCTTTCCTCTTTTTACTTAACGTGGAGGCATACGGCGTTTGTTTCCCGAAAACTCAGTTCAAAATTAGCATACACAGCTTAAACATGAATGCGCATAAAAAATAAACGTTATGTTGCTTTGTGTGTTTTTAAAATAGTGCAATAAATTTGCAACCGCGAGGAAACGTCGGAAAACACCGTTCGAATAAATTTAATGTGTACTTCATTATCAGAAACCCATATTTACCTGGGTGATTGCGAGAGTTTATAGTTCGTTTACAGGCACCCAAGTATATCATAACATATCATATTCATAAATGTTTTGTTTCTGTACAAAAATACCTATCCGGAAATTGAAGGATCAGTTCTGTATGTCAACATATTCTTGCTCCATCTGCTATAACGGGTAACAGTTTTAAAACTTTCCGTTCTATACTTAGAAGAAACTATCCAAGCCCAATAACTTCAACTTTATAAATTTGGTCAACTTAAACAGAAAAAGCTCTCTGTTGGCGAAATAATACTGAAAGAAGTAAGGAAGGGAGGTTTGTAGCCATTGGTTCTTATCAGGTCTAGACATTTGCCGAAGAAAGTACACGTATTCGAACCAAGCACTTACAAACACATGACCACAAAAGTGGTGGCACGGTAGTGATCGACTAACACTCAGCATTCATCACGATCGTCGCGCTGGCTGGACGTATAACGCCATGACCACTGTGCATGCATCGGTTGACCAACTGCTTATCCCTAGTACACTGAAGATCTATGATGATGATTATTTGCAGATACCCGTAATAAAAGCATGTTCGGGTTCGCACACTAGGTAATCACTCCACAGGAGGGTTAGTCTCCATAAAACCATTTGTACGGCTCCCGTAATCGCGGTTTCCATAAATCTGCTTAATCCCCGCCGATCTTCCCAATTGACTAATATCTAAATTCTAAGTGATTATCAATCGCAACCGTGAAATGAAGTTTCAGTCTCGCTTTACTGAGAAAGTAAGCCGTTACCTGTGTAGACGACAACAGAAAACTGCAATCCTGCAAACTGCCAAAAATGAGATCGTTCTTCAAAAAGTCTTGATGTGCTGAACATAACCTAATCACGTATGCTTTTTGCCGACATAGTAGTTTGGTATTTAACGTGGCTCACTTACGCTATTACTTTTCGGCTGCTGTGCAAATTAATAAGAACTTTCTGTATGCAATTCTCTCGTCTTCTTTTTTCTTTACGTGTATCATTTTCCCGTTCTCTGGCTCTAGTCCTTCTCACTAACTTAATGATAACTTATTAGGTGTGAACAGTTTTATCTGTCTGAATTGATGAGAATTTGTTGGTGGGCGACTTTCTTGGTCCTGTCTTAACAGATGATCCACGAAAATGAAAGAAATCAGGTTTTCATCCGATGATAAAATGATATGATCAGTTTCTATTCAACGACAAGTCTTACTGATAAACGGATATCGCTGTACTGGATTTTTCATTGAAAGCTTTGGACATTTTCATGAGTTAGTTGAAGAATAAAGTAAAAGCTGAATGTAATAAACGTTAAAATGGTGTGGTTAAAATTACTGTCACAGCTAACGATCAACCAAAACAACAGAGTTTAATCAATCACCATACAAACTACTCTTCATTGGAAAACAAGTAAGATACTTACTTTCACACGATTGTGTGCCTCTTTTTTATGCGGCTAGTCCTAAAATAACTTTGCGGAAACAGGGTACGACATGAATGTAGTGTATTCAAAAGGCGATCGATAAAAGTGTGCGCATTAGACCAAACAGGCTTTGCTGTGTACCTGAGAAAGGGAACGCCGGATAAAAATCAGGTTAGTGGAAAAAAGTATATAAGCGAAAAATGATTAACTTTCACTACTATATGATTTCTAGAATGTGAACTTCTTGTACAGATTTGCTGACAGATGAAAACAAAACGCTGAGATAGTTTAACACACTTGTCTCAATATGGAGTTGAAGGAGACGGAAAATGATGAAGATGGCAATGAAAATGCACTTTTTATTTATGTAGTATGGACAGACAGATAAACTCAGTATTTTAATTACCTGAACCAGCTGAGATTGAATGTTACTGTCATGTAAACATGTTAAACTACTTAACTGATGTTTTTATGAAATATACAGATATCCTAAGTGCACATGTAAAGAACCCACCATCAGTTACAAAATTAACAACAAAGTATATCGTAGCGGTAGGTACGTATACCTTGACAGAATTGTGAGGCATCTCGACTAACAACAGTTTGAAAGTGGTCCAAGATAGTATACGGTTTCAAAGATTAATCGTACAATCAACACAATCATATAATCACTTACGACAAACTGCACATCTGAATGATCCAACTGACTACTGTCAATGGAACAAAAGAGTAGGATGACATTCTGTTGTTCAAGATAAGCTTACTTCTTAATCTCCATTGTGCATATTCAGTAGCATTATAAGCAACTGTTCACAGGTTATGTGTAATAAACCCTCCTTTATGGTGACACTCCCCACTTAGCGATGAGCATTAAATAGCATTGTTTGGTAAAGTTTCATGAACTCTGCAATAGCTATTGTATCTTTTGACCCATTTGTTTGTCATTGTGCTACAGCATGAAAAAGGTCTCTTAAAAATGTACATGTTCTATCACACTACTTTTGCACTGTTTACCTGATTGATTATCTGAAGCATTACCGAGGAACTATGCTAAGTTACTATACTGTAGCAGAAAGTCGTTATAAAGAAAGCGGAGGACCAAGGTGATTGGCATTTCGTTACATCAAAACTGACAGAATACCTTACTCGAATCGTAAGTCCTGCTAAACATTTCTCTTTGGACCTGGTGAGTAAGTTACTGCTTTTGCTTGTGCTTTCTATGAGGAATTCATCGTCAATCCAAATTCACTGAGCAAAGATCCAACCCAGGTCATAAAAGGAAAGCTGACACTGGTCTGTCTTTACTCTGATGACTTGATTCATTTCCCTCAGGTCGTCCCAGGGCTTAAAATTATGGCGATGGAATGTTCCGGACAAATATAGTTCATTACGGATGAGTAGTAGGGGATTTTAATTTTCATATAGATTGAACATCACCCACAATTGATCGCAGCTGTCGCATTCCCATAGATTTTCCAGTCGGCCCATTTCGGAAAGAAGCACTAGACTCGAGTTTCGCTCTCATTAGAGCTCCTGTTTACCACTGCGCCATTGACCTCAACTTGGAGAGAAGTCCTAGTCGAGGGGTCATCGATTGGAGTAAACAGGCAGTAACTG
>JTDE01000133.1:0-21295 GCA_014338405.1 Paragonimus skrjabini miyazakii
GATGGAACAACAGTCGAGGGTTTCGGGCGCTGTACTTGGGCAATTTTAAAGCAACACAGTGCTCGGTTTTAGTGTCAATGTCTGTAGTGTCGTCAAGCATTGTTAATGATAACCAAAGGTAGATAGAAACGCAGTTCGGAAAAAAATAATCGGACTCACCAATTAATGTAGTGGATCTAAGCAATACACACAATCCAGGTGTGAATACGAGATCAAAAAAGATGATAAAAGTGGAAATTTGCCACAATAGACGGTTGATTCCGCTAGTTTCTAACTCTCCAAAACTTCTGTGTACCAGCGACACCGAACGCAGACAGAACGCAAGGCTTGCGACCCGAGAAGTGTCATTTGTATTTATCGATTATTGATTAGTTCGATTAAGTTGGGTTTAAGCGTTCGCTGTATATGTGAAGTTGAGGAAAGTAAAAAGTGTGAATAACAATGAGAATTATGAAGTAGAAAATAGTGTGCAAAACGTTACACCCTTAACGCCAAACTCAAAAACGACGCTTTAACTCGACTTCACGTCTCATTGGCCTCGACACTGGGTATCTTTAAATTTAGTGGCCTTAATCTTTGAGATTTATTTCTACTTCCTTGTCTTTGGGTTGTTACCCCTTGCTCGAGAAGATTGAAATTGCTACGTTGATTTACGTTTTCTTACCAAGTTAATCCTCCGAATATCGTTTATTTGTACGGAATTAGGTTGGACCACGTCTGTGTATTGGAACAGGGATATAAATATGCATGGGTTTACTTTGGTTTTAATTATACCTTGTTCGTGCTGGTTTTTCTTATTCTTTTGCCTCTGTGCGCGAGTAGATTTTGTTTTCACCAGGGTGAGCTCTATGCAGTTTCCATTCACCTGGCACAGTTTTTCTTTTAAACATGACCCTAATCGCATGCATATGACGATTGGGTGCCTTTAAGTGTCTGCACAGCTGCATTTTAACTTGATGGTATACAAATCAGTTTCTTGAATTATAGCAGTTGGTTCAATTACTTTTGGGATATGTCCAGTTGAGTCGCCAGCCCCTCTGTTTATAGTTCATTGAATGCAACCTACCCTTTTTATCAATTCTAGCAGTCAATGATCTCGAGACGCACCGTCGTCAGATCTCTGGTACCCAGACGAGTCCGTGTTAATCGGAAAAGGTACTTAGACTATCCGTAACTCTATATTGCTTCACACAGCGTCTCTTGCAACTTATCTGCTAATTGGATCGATTGCGTTACCAAGCAAGATTCGCAGATCAAGATCATTCCTCGTCGCGTTGTCACTCGGTTCACCTCGGAACAAGATCATTTGACTAGTGACGAAATAGATTTAATCAATCTTTCTCCTGTTTCCAGCCCTGAATGCGATTATCTTGCGGGTGTTAGTCATGAACTTCTGACAATTGAAGCCACGGAAATGAAAGTGAGAGCCGTTGAATCCGGCCGAATTTGTATTTATGACATTTTCTTGTTGGTATTTTGTATGTTTTGTAAGTGCGGTTAATATGAATATTTCGAAAGCTACCACACAAGAGATTTTCACACCGGATAGTTTGTTCGGTGAATTTCTCGAAGGTGCATTTGTCGTATGAAGCGTTCACCTGTGATTTTAAAAAGGTGGTCACTGTCTAAATCCATCAACCTGTATGTAGCACGTTGATACTCCCAAACTCTGACCGATTTAATTTGACTTTAAACTCTCGTCAGTCACACTAATAGGATTATGAGAGGTCTAAAAGGTTCTATGTTGGTAAGTAGTGTGAATGTGAATGAATGTCAGTGAATCATTTTAAATCCTAATCCTACCTATGTGACTCTTTTCTGATGTTCCATATTATCACGCTTATTGCCGTTACCTGTCATTGAAAAGGTTGTTTGTTTTCCATGTTCTTATTACCACTTGGAAACTTTCAACATGTACCGTATATAGTCACGGCATTGCCAAGGTAAATACCTGTCATTGCATATCCCATTTCGAATTCAACGCTGCCCATCCTATTCTTTTTTCAAGAATACCTCTGTAGAGTTCATAGAACAGCGTATATCAGAACCGTGTTCAGTCACGTCTTCACAACAAAGCATTTGTGAGAGTACTGAGCGTCCATCAGCGGATGAAGTTGCACGGTATTCTTCACCTACACATGAGCCATCTTCTATGACTTGTGATTATCTTTGCCGATTACGTCGAGACGCACTCAGCGTACCGTACCTCGATCTTGGCCGGCGGCTGCTGAACCGCCATCGTCCTGTGAAGTAAGTCCAAGCTTTCTCTCTTTATACAATTGCCGTACGTTTGTTTGTTTAGTTGAACCTCTGGTTTATCAGATCAGGTGATCTCCAGCTGGCAATACGTTAACTGGGTTGAATTGATTTATACTATTTTCAGGAACAGTTTGGCCGCTCGGCTCTGCCTGTTGATCAGACGAAGCTTGTCAGAGCGTTCAATGTGGCTACACCAGTCTGTAACTGGTGAACCAACTGGTATGTGATTGCCTATTGCAATAAGAAATTAAATTCATTGCTGTCGGATCGTATTTACTGGTTGTTCTCATCAATTCAACTCCTTGGTTAGTTAGACAACCTGAAACAGTGTTCAGATATGCTTTTTCGATGTTGGCTTGCTAAACCATCAGACATACGTTGCACGTCCAATGCAGCTCTCTGTGAGTGACATTCACATTGATTACATTTGTTGCTCTACCCTACCTCGTGGTTTTCGTGTGTGCTGAAGGTTGAAACTCGCTACACGAAGAAGTTAATCTACTAGTGTATGACAATGTTTGTACCATTCATTTTCAGCTTCACTCCTCAGATCTGTTAATCAGACGTCAATGAGTCAACAGTTTCTTTTATGGGTCGTCTGTTTATGAAATCGCGATATTTTCCAGTGTTTATAGAATGTTGGCTTATAGGTGTCGTAGTGAATGCAGCGAAATTGGGCTCTGGTTGACCTTCCATTTAGAGTACCTGTCAGCCTAAGACATGTGGTACTGATGTAGAGTTCGCAATCTGGTACAACCTTCTTATTCACATTGTCCGAAAATTTTAACTATTTTCGAGTGGCTGATCGATTGGATTCTGTACCTCGTCTGTTAATCACCATGCAGGATTCCCAAATGTCAGTTTGACTGATCTAAAGCAACGTACCTTGAAGCTAACTCAACAAGTGCGTTAGTATAAAAACCCGGTTAAACTACTGTCATTATAACCTCAGCGGTAATAACAATCCTAGCTTCTGCGTTTGGTCAATTCGCTCAGTCCTGTTCTAATCTGAGCAACCTAACAAAAATCAAACCCGCCAGCAAACACTGTACGCTGCGTGACCTGGAACTTACCCATTTCTATAATACATTGTCGTTGATTTGCTTCATTTAGGCTGGTCCCGTGTTTCCTAAAATGAAGTGCTAGGGTGTATTATTTCGTCTAGTTCCAGTGCACGCTTCAGATGTTTCTCTAATCCCATTTCCCGCTTTTCACCCCACTACCCCAATCATAACACAAGTTTATAAACAATACAATTGTAAAATGGTCGTACTCATCGCATCTTTTACGCTGTTTATCAGTCTCTGTACGTGGTAAAGTTTGCACCGACCTGTCCATATTGAATGGATTTGTATTTTTTAATAATCCGATTGGTTTTGTTCCACTCTGCCTGACTAAACGCAGGTGCTCATCCGTCTCGAGTATTTCGAGTGGTGGCTTGTGATTTACTTCAGTTCGCAGGCACTCCTGGCTTGATTGCCTTCAGAGTTTCTGAATCACGTTCAGTCCATGAATCTGCAGACCGAATATCAGCACAGTCAGTCTCCGCACTGCTTTTACCAACCTCTGGATATCAAACCAAAACGCACGATCTACCGAACTCTGAATACGGACCAATATTAGGCGATTCCCTGAACGTGGGCGATGTTCTGCGTGTTTTCGCCCCCTGGTGAGCTCCTAGTTTTAGCTCTTGGTTAATTGCCCGGACGTTAACTTATCTATGTTTAAGGTTGAAGTTTATTCTCTTCTACTAGATTTATTGATCTGCAGGTATGTGAGAAAGAGAATTATTTCTGAAAGTCTTGCATAGTTGTATTTGCATTTCACGTCTATCACGTGATTAGAACATGGCGTATGTGAAAGGCGCATCTGCATTCTAACCTCGGTTGCAACTTTTTTGCAACGTGTAGGTACTCCGATGTTGAGTGTTTAACTTTAGCCATAGATTTTTAAATAATTATACCCTATCTCTCCTTCCTGTTTTTTTTTTTCAAACCACACCTACTCTTACTACAGTTGCTGGACATTTTGACATCGGTGCGAGGCCTTGGTTCATTGCTAGTGATTTTGTCTCATTTTTCTGCTCGCCTTTCGATGTACTTGTCAGTGTTTAGATTGTGTACAATATTGTCGATCTTAGTTTCTTAAGAGTTATTGGTATTTTTATCTTGCCAGTCTGTTTTATCCGCACAGGATAGTTGGAATTCGGAGTTGTCCGTCGTCGGACGTTAGTTTGTATGGCTAACTGTTACACCATCATCCGTCTGTTGTGCAGTGTCAGTGTGCTTTTTTTGAAATGTTTTACTTTAAGCACCCATCCGTTTCAAACCGCTCTAATCTGCTTCGTGTTTCCTGACCCCCTCAAGTTTTAATTCTTCCTTCCTTTGGCACTAGTACCGTTGGATTGTGTTTAGCAGATATCGAAGTTTGAAAACGTGGTATTTTTTCACTACGATTTCACAACTTTCGACTATTTGCTTTTTACGCAGTCCAGCTAGGATGCACTGGTGACAGCAGTTTTTGAAGATGAACCACTTTGAGGTATTGGTAAAGTGGGTACAAATAAAACAATCTGGTTTGATTCGAAACGCCGCGCAACCTTTTCTCATGGCCAATCTCCCAGTTTACTGCATGCAGAATATCTTCCTTGTAGACGATCCAAAAAATCTAGTGATGTTAATTGAGCATTTCCGCTTAATTCCGTAAACTAAATTAGTTGTCTTACTTGGAAAATTGAACATTCAGTGTTCTTTGACCGAATATGAGTGTCAACTGTGGGTTAGCTTTCACTAGTGAGAAAAGTTAAAAGTTGCTTACTCGAGATCCAACAGTGCAATCAAGTGTGTGTGTGTGTGATCAGCTGCCACCGACTTCTAATTTCACCAGGCAGCAGACCCAGTCGCATGCTACACTGCAGTTCGCATGTTATACAAAAGCTAGATCTTAGAATTGTTCTTCAGGCTGCCAGGCGCCAGATGGAATATTCTTCTTCGGTCCTGCCTTATGTGAGGTCAGTGGCGCAGTGGCCTGGTGAAAGTGTGGCTGAAGTTACAACCCAAACCATTTCAAGGATGTGCACTGTTGACGAACTTTAACAAGAGGGAAACTCGAGTCAAGTATTTCTTTTCGGAAGCGACTGGTTGAAGACTGTGAGAATGCATAGGTTGCGATCAGCTGTGGGGAACGTTCTCTTTGAACTTAACCAAATCCCTGATTATGTGTCAGTGTTTTTGTAAGTTGTTTATTGGATGTGTTGCTCTGTTTCGTTTTTGCAACTTTTTCTTACACAGGGTCGCAAATGAAAATATGACCAAAATCATAAAATAAAAGTCACGAAATTCTAGAAATGTTGGTTTTACGACGTAATTTTAGATGCACTTTGGCTATGTATTCGTTGTTAATAAAAAACAGCTCAGATTTGTTCCCCAGTTTTCACACCTCACTTTAATTTTTTGCATATGACATCGGGAAGTTGATTTTCATACCAACAAATTCCTGCCGAATACTTGACTTTATGTATAGACAGGATTTAACTTTAAGATATTTCAGTTTAGATTTTTAAAACAGCACAGTAGTTCACTTCCTACACTTTGGAACGCCGAGAATATCTGTAACTGCAATACGATATGGGTACGTACATAATTGTATGCCATTCTTATTCTTTTGTTCCGGCTAACAAATATACTAGTTTTGTTTGAGATCATGAATATTGTTCTGTTCCGTTGGATGCCTTCCACACTAGGTCAGTGTTGTCCGATCCGTTAGATTTGCTCAAGCCTGTCGTGTTGTACGCGTTTTTCTGGGTTGAGCGTCTTAGACCTCGTGACGCTCAAAATTTGATCGAGGTGGACCGCACTCCTGAAACTCGCCTTACCAAGATGTATGATCCAGTTCCACTGGCTTGTTCGTGTTTACTTTCCGGTAGGTCCACTTTCTTAAGAGAATGTACGTTCTCGAATCAGGTCGTGTATTTTTTAAGGGTTGAATAGTTGGACGACATTCTTTTAGATTGTGCAAGTTTGGAATTTCATTAGGTTTGCGTAGTGATTCTGTTTCGTGCTATTCTGTGTGAAGTGCATTGCTTATCCCTTGTCAGTTTTGTTTAGCACTTCTTTTGTTTCAGTTGGATCTATTTGAAATGAAGTTCGGTCTGGCCTGCCATCTACTGATGACATTGTGTTTTCAAATAACCCTCATGCGAGCCTATATAAGTGACCAGTGGAAATTTCCACCCTTCTTCTGTAGAGCAATTGCAATTCGAAACGTACGATTGGCTAAACTTTGGTCAACTCTGAGATTATTCACAGCTTGTTTTTCCTAGGTGGTGTCGTTTTGTCAGCTGACAAGGTTGCTGAGTAGACAACGGATGCATGTGATGTATACATCCATCGATAACGCTTCCGGTTGTCGATGATGTGTTAGGTCGGAAATTCTGTTTACAAACCCTACCTAGCTGAAACGTGGGTGATCCACTCCAGTGATGCATATCCGCCCATGGTTTTCAACCGCCATTAACTTGCATCGGTTTACTTCATTCTGCGCCCATCACGATGCGTGCATTAAGCGATATCCAATGTCACCACTGACAGCCGGTAATTAAAATGCAATCTTCGCCTAATGGGCCACACACTCTATATGCCAACCTACTGTACGTTTATAGAAGCAAAACATTGTTTCCCCAAGATGTCCTTAAACAAAACAAATCATATTTTTGAAGCGTGGTTGATGACAGCCACAAACAACAAATAAGTACGAATAAATACAACAGAATAAGCAGAGTGAACGATTTTCACTTACCAGTACGAACCGAAACTCGTCATAAACCCATTTCGAGCATACAAACATGGTTTGTATTCCCAGCAGAACACTGTAAACGTACTTGCCTCTAGCGACTGATCACATGAAATGAAAACAACATTTTTGCGAAAGAAAATCGTATAGGGCGATACACAGTTTCTTACTACCTTCTTCATACGAAATGGATTCCGTTGGATTGCTTACTCTGCATTCAGTACATGGTTACGGTCTTGGGCGTTCTTCAGCCACTTCGGCAGATGTTCTTTCAGCTTAGCTGATAGACATCTCTTCGCGCGTTTGACACGTGCTGCTCCATACGCATACTGTTAGTGGCAAATCAGTTTAGGTTGAGCACCCAAGACTGTTGCCTCCGCAGCTCGATATAGAGGAACGTGCTAGATATCGGACAGGCAGTCCATTTGGAACAGCTAGCTGAAGTCGCATCGATCTTGAAGTACAAATCATCTTTGTGTACCCAGGCTCAATTTACAACTAACTTCTGCTTCCCTTGATAACGAATAAGGTTGACCCTGTGTGTTGTTTTTGTGATTTTAATTACTTATTGAACTGTCGTAGGCGGTTTCTTTATACCGTATGCTTTAGCATTATAACATCCGAATGCGACTCTATGAAATAGGTGATCTTCATAAATATCACTCCCCCAGTTTTTTTACGCTTTACTGATGTGCCGTGCATTGTTCATTACAATTTTAGCCGATAAGAGAATGTCAAGGCATTCATGCTGTGGGGGTCTTGTTCACCACAATTGTCATGGTTGATAACTACTGTCTGTCAAGCTTGGGACTGCACGGTCATTTATATATTTGAGCAGGATCAGTTTCATGTGTGACATTTCGTCGCAGCTGTTAATGGGCTTGTACCCGTCAAGTTGTCCACCTATAAAGTTGACTGCTATTCTTCGTTATTAGCTGTCCTACAATTTTATTTTTGCCTACTCAGTATCACTGTGAAGATGATGTTGTGTGTTACTTTATATTGGCGTGTTGGGCTAATAGTCATGAGCATTCGTTAGAGCACTATGTCATTTTTAGACACTTGAACACAAGTGATAAGAGAATTTTTATGAATCCTGTATCCGAACTCATTCGATTACAATCCAAACAAACATATCAGGACATCTGCACGATCTGTTCATCGTCAGAACGTGATCGATAGCTTTGTGTTATCGAATTCTTTTGATGCTTTGAGTTGTAATTGATTACCTTTATAAAGCGTGTTAGACGGGACAGAACAGTATGGTTCGATTTCTCATTCGTAATGACCTGGTTAGTTTTTTTTCACATTTCAACCGCCTTGTTTATCCATTTTCAATTTTTTGACACAGGCTTGTCATCTGTCATACAGTCCTGTCCGCATCGATTCAGAGTAAGTTTTTATTGCTGGAACTCGTCTTCGTTTCTTTTACGAATATGATATCATGCGGTTTCGATTGAGCTCCATCGAGTCGTCCAACCACGAACCGTGTATGTGCAGATGACGGTCTCATATTGCCTTAATTACACCACTGTGTAGTTTGAAAAATGGATTATGAAAAATGTGCTGAAACGTCTGATGCTATTCATTTAAGTCAGACCCACACGGGCTGTTCACTTTCAACCGTTAATCTGTGATTAACACTGTTCGCCAATAATGAGTCGTTATGATCATTTTGTGTATGTGCACCGCACACCGAGAAGTCGGAAACCACCTTCACGAGCAATCACTGCAACTGCACCGTGTCTACAAACACTACTACAATTTTTCCCTAATAAATGGCAGTCTTTAGAAACGTCATCAATCACACTGTTTAGGTGTACACCAATTTGTTTGTTAAGTTGAATCGTGAAATTACCAATGGCGAATTTGAGCACGAACCTGGACTTTACTATTCTCTAAAGTGCTCAGGTTTTTGTTGTTGTCATTTCGGGACAAAGGCGTAGTTTTACCTGTTGTGGCATGGCTTCGTACGTACACAATTTCGTACATTCTGACCGCTGTACGCATAATTAACTACGCACCAGCAACGCACGGCTTCGTTTATTTAGCAATTTTATTTGGAACTTCCATAGGTACTATTGCAGCCTTCATTGAAATATTTGTTTGCTTGAACATGTTTCTCAGATTTTCGTCTTATTACATTTTGGGCGTTCGCTAGAGGAGTACTTCTCTATTCCTGTGCCCCGGATGATTTATGTGCAAATGATGCACTCACTCCAGAGGAAGTGGAAGACTTTCACTGTCCACCCGGAGGTCGCGAGTTACAGTTTGCGCAGCGCTATATTAGACTGAACGCTTGTTGATAGTTTCATCTTATGCGATGTTAATATTATTATTGATAATTTTTGCTGCAAGTAATACTTCTGGGTGCTCACCCTCAAACCGACACTCCACGACCGTTTTCGTCTTTGTCTGGACTCATCTGGTCGATATAGTCTGAATGGAGGATCGAACTGGCTACCTTTCGCGTTAGGAGACAATGCTCTTGTCCGTTCGGCCACCAGTTCTGTGAGCATCGATTGTGATAAGAGAGGTGGATTGTGTCCATCCACGTTAACGAGGTGAAAGCAAGCTATACCTCGGTTATCACTGCTATCTTACGACGCACACGGACCAACATCCTGCGAGCTAGTTGGCTCTTGTTTGTATTCATCAAGTGGATATATTATGAACATAGCTTGAATCGTCAATCTTCGCGTTACCATCCAGTGCTCATTAATTCAATACATTCGGTTTCATGAATGGGGAAGATAATTCGGGATGGTTGACACTTCATGGAAGAGTGCTAAAGCTGAAACAATCAGCAACTTCTTGCATAAAACGAGATTTCGTCCTGAATCAGCTGATAACCATATTACAGAGGGTATACAACTGTTTGCTGAGAGCAATAATTACATTACGGGTGATGCCAGCCTACAAATACCGTGAACTAGACGACATGGAATACTCGGATATCTCGAATGACTTGCGAAATAATTAACCTTGTCGATGAATCGCAATCTCCAGGATAATAGGTTATTGTGCAAATGTCATTCTGAATTCTTCCCCATCCTACACACAACCGAATGCTTCTTGCTGCATCTTGTCTTCAACTGAATATAGATACGTTCCTAATAACAAAGGAACGTTAATATGATGACAGTCCACCTAACATAACCAACGATACTCGTTATCTGGCTCTCAATATATGTGTGTATGTGTGTATGTATGCTAATCGCCGTCGCTTTTAATTTATGAAATCTAAGTTAGTGGGCTAGTAATAATACTTATTGCTGTAATAAGGACGCTACTATAAATCTCTCAGAATGAGAAACTTGTGACCAGACACACATGGCTTCGTAACGAGTACATTCCAAAACTCTGACCATTCATCGACGATTATCACAATGCGTTAGCGCCTTGTTTGGCTGTTGCCTCTGCTTGCCGTACCTGCAGAACCTGAACATGCGCACGGTTATCCCTTTTAATGTGATCGACCACCCTTTGATCAATGCGTTTGTCCATCTCTTTCTGGTATTGACAGGCCTGCTTACTTCTTGTGTAGTATGTATGAATGGCAGTTTTCAACCTCATTGTGTACAAGTGTGTTCGCTACCCTCTATAATACTTAAACCTGACCGTCTATTCTTATCAAGCTGGTTAAAACCAATAGCGGTTGTAAACCTAATAAAGATGTGAATGATCAACACGGCTTCAGTAATGGCCAGAGTTTTGGGTTTTGGGTGCCGTAGCAACACCATGGATGACCTGATTCGATCGACGCTGTGACAAGTATCCGGGATGTGCTCTGCAATTGACGACGCCGGATCTCGCGTTCGGTTGCTCATTTGACTGTCCGTTTGCTCAGCAGACGGAATCAACTATTTTGGGAGGTGTTCGGCCATTCGTTGATGCAATCACCGGACCGTTCTACCGATATAACTGTCATTGCAACTGCAAATGCTCTGACAAACGACATGTGAGACAGAATGGTTAGGTGCATCAAGTCTAGTGTTTCCATAACTAACTTCCGCAGTTGATGGCTAGAGACACAAATCAGCTGCAGGGTATGCGCGATTCATAGCTGACTGAAGCATTATAGTTGACAAATAGTCTCTTCTGAATTGTAGTGTCATGAACACCTTTTTTCCTTGGGTTGTTGATTGCTAGTCTTTCCGTCGTTTTCCTACTGTGAACGGAGGCAAATTTATCCGGGTATCCGTTGGCAAGGAATGCGGTTGTTGGGAAATATTTCACTTGCGGCAGCCGGTCATTTGTACGGATTCGTCGGGCTCAGTCAAAAAACGTTTTAACTAAACCACGCTCGTAGACAACGGGTGACAAGTGGAGAACTGGAGGTATTGGCCACTCCAATTCGCTTTGCGATAAACTGACTGCTGCAGCATATCGTAATGACTCCTCGTATGTAAAACGTATAGAAAAGCTAGGTTTATGTTCGACTCAGTTTTATAAACAACAGACAAATTTGGATGTATGGAATTCCTAAGGTTAAAAATGGAAAAAACTTGTCACTTTCCCTAAAAATCAAGATATCACCGACATACCTTGTGTATAAAGTGGTCATGAAATTATTATCGAATGTGTCTTTCAGTCATTCCAAAGAATACATCCGCTTACGCTGGCCCTACTGGGCTACCCATGGCTTGCACGTCAATTTTCTTAAAAGCATGGGGTCCCTGGAATAATCAAGAGAAGCAGACAATTGAATATTCTGAACTAAAATAAAATCACAAGGAAACAGGGGCATATTGCACATCGATAGCATATGTTGTTTATGAACTCAGAAACCTTCAAAACATTTACTAACTGGAATGGGTTATTCACACTTTAAGATTACAGCAGTTTCTAAGCTGGGTTAGGCTCGTCAATGAACCATCGGGCGAGCTGGCAGTAAGGTGAATTGTCCATGACCAAAATGGAGCGTAATGGAACACTTTCTTTGTGTATTTACTGCTGCGCCTCTCATACGTGGTGTTTGACTTCTACCTGGTTTTAACTGTCTATATTAGGCCCCATTAATGAACTCAGATATCTGCAGTAATTGGAGTTCTTTTACAGTCTGCTTTTTCTATCGACATATTTTGCGGTTTGGATTAAGTTCGAATTTGCTTTTGTCGCTGACCAAAGCAGACTATTCGTCCACTATAGTGCATCGTTAGCTTCGGTCAGTTATGAATTGTGCATACCCCGCGGCGGATTTGTGTCTCTAGCCGTCAACTGGGGAAGTTAGTTATGGAAACACTAGACGTGATGCACCTAACCATTCTGTCTCACATGTCGTTTGTCAGAGCATTTGCAGTTACAATGACAGTTATATCGGTAGAACGGTCCGGTGATTGTATCAACGAGTGGCCGAACACCTCCCAAAATGGTTGATTGCGTCTGCTAAGCGAACGGATAGTCAAATGAGCAACCGAACGCGAGATCCGGCGTCATCAATTGCAGAGCACATCCCGGATACTTGTCACAACGTCGATCGAATCAGGTCATCCATGATGTTGCCACGGCACCCAACACCTAAAATTCAGCCATCAGTGACTTTATGTTGATCAAACTCCACTGTGTTCAACTGTCGTTGCCATGCCCTTTTGTGATATATTTTGTTTATATTTTGTATGCGATTGATGAAGTAGATTGAATTGTTAGCATCCCGCAACATTTGTCTTTCTGATGTTTTGATAAATTTGTTCAACAGAACGCAGTGTTTCAATAGGGTAAATGCTTCCTAAATTGGGCTGTACAGTTTACCTGCAGTCTACCAAGGGTCTGCTAGGAAAATTAATTGACATCCTAATTGTATTACTGTGTTTCTCTCGTATGTTCCCAAGGAAATACCAAAACAGTCGTTGTGTACTGCGTAATGCGCACATGTTTGTGAGTCCTCGTTTTTCTTTTTCAAAACGTATTACTGTCAATTATTAAAGTAGATTAGTTGCTCAGGTTTTATTGTTTTGGTGAAGACTAAGTTGTCAATACTTGAAGTCCACTCAGTTACACTCACGGCTTACAACTCGGGTAGATTTTGAAACTAGACCACATCAGAAAGAAGTATCTGAATCTAGTTTCATTTTTATTCAGACTTATCAGTAATGTATTGCATCATCTGCACCGGCAATAGAATTCACATCGACCTTACTTCCGAATAACCACAGTCGCTTGTGAGTAATGCTCAAATTATCCTGTGGTTTATTTGTAGGACACATTAATCATCTCGTCACTTTTACTGGTTGACCCAGCGACTAGATCTACCAACTTTAAAACTGAAAGCCACTTAACTTCTTGAGCACCTATAGCGATAGACGTGTTAATCAAGTTGGGTCAACGAACGTTGAGTATACCTCGCCAGTGTACGTTGGGTGTGGGTTACATCGCTCAACTCTGTCGCCTTGTCATGCCTCAGCTACTATGGTGGGCTGTTGTTCGTCGGGTTTTAAAAAAAAATAATTTAAGCTGTCGTACAGTCTTCGTTCTCCTGTGCGATTCTTCCTCTTTCGCTTTTCATCTCACTGCGCCAGTGCGATCCAATTGATTTTGACCAGTAAATATGGGGCGATATCAGAGAAACTCATCGAAGCGTCCTGAGGTACCATAGATACGTGAAGAACGGCTACCGCGACATTCGGAATTATTGTCCGGACATCCTAAACTGAGTAATTTAGTCTTCAGCTTTGCTCACGTTAGTTCCTTTGTGCTGTGCAAGTTCTAGTAGGCCGAAAGTGGAACTCCGGTCATTGTACTTGTTTATGGTAGTTCAGAGTCATGTGTGACGTCATGATGGTGGTGACCACGACAATGACTGTTAGCAAGAATGGGAATTTCTCCGCTAGTGAGTTGTAACCAGCTTATAAGGCTCTAGCTTGTTGCTTATTATCTATGTTTATTCGCCTAAAATTCCACCTCATTTGCAGAAACTACAGTTAACTGTGACTGGTATTTAACTCCTGGCACCTTTTTGGACTGTATGCATTAACAAGTACAATATCTGGCTCAGTTGTTTAGTAGCAGTTCATTAAGGTTTGATAGGTCATTTCTTGCCCTGGTTTACTGTAGTATTGATCGCTGTCTGCACACTTGGCCCATGATCTGTCACCTTTGGCATCATTTACTTATTCATGTCTAACCTGCAGTAATTGCCGACACGTTTTTGACTGATTTGCTTGTTCTACAGGCGCTTCTTTATCAGATGTGAAACATTACTGGTTCACGTAATGACCGATTATGTACATGCTGTTTTAAAGTTAGGAATTCTCGGTCCTTCTGAATTGTTTTCTTGCAAATCGCGTATGTCGTGCCTTCTCCAACTGAATGTGGAAACGCGTAATGAGCAACTTTCCACAAATTACATCAGACCGTTATATTTTGCAATATGTTGTTTAAAGGTGGACACTATGGTTAGCCAGGGAAACCTGTTGTCTGCTTCAAATACTTGTGAAGTAATGGCGATCCTCAAAGCAGTGCAGTGAAAGTTTCGAAGGAGCTGTCACTTGTAACTCTTTTGTTGGTTTCCACGGTGTGAACATTCTGGCTTTGTTTGTTCGATTTTGGATGGAAGGATTTTAGGAATAGATCCCATCCTTCCGCTTGTTATCTTTAAGTCAACTTTTATTTATATTGTTGCGGCTGCATTGCACTCAAACATCACTACTGGTGCTATACTCTCGATGGTCATTGTTAAGATTAGACTGTGTTGGAGGATGAACATGTGTGCAATGATTACTTGATTAAGAAGATTCCTTGATCCCAACGTCTACACATAGTAAACACTACAACCAGGAGGCTTCACACATTTTAATGTAATATCCAGCATGGCACTTTTTTTAGTATAATCAACAATGGTCCTATCGACTTGGCAGCATTTCCGGAAATATATAAAGTAATGTTTATTATTGATGGGACATTATGGTTGTTTAGTAATGAAATCGGACCGGAACGGTTTTCTGATTGGAAAGCATTTATCCAGTCAGAACTCACGTACAAGCTGCTGTAAACGGAACTCTAGTCGATCGACGTTAGCCAATCAAAAACGGTGACCAGCTGCCACATCGAATTTGTTTGTAAGGAGAATCGATTTTCTTTCGTATAAAGATTTCTGAAAATTCAACGAAGCGGATGTTATATCGCGTTCGAGTAAAATGATACAAATAATCATGTTAAAAAAATATGAAACACGACACATTTTACTTTGTATCGCAAAACAGTGTTTGCACTTGTCTCGGTGACACATGGCCTGAAGGTTCATTCACAGCTGCACAAACGTTTTCGCGCTCAGCAGCCCATATATGCGGACAGATGCGTATTAAAATTATATTATATATGGTCAGATAATAAATATATATCTATCCATAAGTCTACATGAACATATGCGCATATAGATATACTTATCATTATGTAATTAGACACATTAATATTCCTTCTCTTTCTGTGCAAATATGTACACTTCCATGTCGAAAAAAATATGATTATGTTCTGTTTATACGTATGCATATTCTGGTGTTAATTAATTTGCCAACAGATTTATCCATCAACCAGTCAGAAAATTTGGCTGCTCAAATTATTTTTTCTCGGGTTTGAAAGGAAAATGGCTCCCCTTTGTAGGAGGTACTGATTGAAACAAGCTGTTTGAACGTGTCCCATTTAAACAACCGAATTGCGTAGTGCGGCCAAAATCATTGACGTTCTGTTTTTCTAAATATGATAGTCTAGCACAAGACACATTCATTAATCTATCTATGTCAGACATGTGATGGAAGCTGAGTATCTTTTTGTGTGATTGGATCGTGAATATGCCTTGTTCTACCGGATTAGCCGGAACGAGTAGAGTGTGTGAACACTCGGTTGGTTTCCGGTACGATGAAGACCTCAGGCGTAACTAAACTTCCCACATCTATTAGGTCCTGGAAGCACGTCTGTTTCACCGGTCGTGATTACAGGCAAACATGCATATTCCAGGAGCAAACGGTCTTATTCCTGGTGTCCGTATCTCATACATTTGAAAATAGTCACCTACGTTTCTACTATAAATGCCAGACTCGCCAGCTGTGAGCGTGAAAGCCTCAAGTGCGAACAGTTATCTATTACTTCATTAAGATACCTCGTTTTTTCTGCGGTTTTCATTCGCTACGACTTTCGAGCAAACGCGCTGTGATTAAAACGGCACTGAGCCCACGATTATGTGGAATTTGAAACATTGAGTTCCCTTTATCCAGTTCATTAAGACGGCAAGAAGACATACATTGCGAGATGCAAGCATTTCGTTTATTCTCATCAGTCGAATACATAAAACATTCAGTTATATAGGTTAAGCGCATGGCGATAAAACAATGAAATGAACGAACATCAACATGGGAGTAATCAGGGTTCACTGCCACGGTAACGAAATTGATTGCGTCAGCACCTTTTGCCAACAAAGGACCGGTGCGTGACGCTTGATCAGCAATGCCTCGGAGAACGCCAACAACCTAGGGTTGCGGTTGCGCAATAGAACAATGAACGAAGTGACAGGGTCAACCACATGACCTGTTGCGACTAAGTGTTTCGCGATCGAAGACGCCGGGTTTCTGTTCGAGTTTTGGCATACTGACCCACGTTGACCCTGATTACTCCCATGTTGATGTTCGTTCATTTCATTGTTTTATCGCCATGCGCTTAACCTATATAACTGAATGGATTATGTGGAAATTAATATGGCCACCAAACAGTCAAGAAGAATGGTCAAACTTGTTGGTGAGCCAGTTTTTATGGTTTAGAACCATCATTATGTCTCATTTTGTTTGTCACACAGTATGTTAAGTTGTACTGTCAATGCGATTGTGGTAGTCATTCGTTGATGTTCGTTTACCCCTTCCTCATATGTGCATGATCACGTTTGTTTATCCAGTTTGCATATTTGCTTATTTTGCTTGTTCTCCTCTTCCGTCCCACCATTGCCACTGGTTTAGGTTCCGTGCGAGCTGGAAGCAGATGCAGTGGATGCCGTTGATACCGGCTCGATTGGACATCGATCGCTGAATTTAGACAAATGGCAAAATCCTATACTCGTCCTGGACATTTGCCAGTTTTGGTTTATGAACAAGTTGAGGTAGGCTAGCGTTGCACTTGTATCATTCTTTCTTGTTGGTCTGTGTTGCACTCGTTGAGTTATCAGAATAGCTTACATTTCGATTCGTTTTTCGTGCCGGTGATTGGTGTTCGATGTTTGATGGTTTTCCGAATGTGTTCATTATCAAGAAGCAGTAGTGTATTCTTGCTTGTTCCGTATTTCGGACTGTTCTTCATATGCGTTCAGGGGCGCCAAGTTCCGTTGATCATGAACGATATTTATATATTCTTTAGACGACACCCAATGACGAAGAACCTTGCGGGATTCGAATCAACGACAGAGACTGGGTGTTCGCAATGGGGTCTCCAAAACTGGTCAAATCCACCGCACTACTCATCGATAATACAATGTTTTTGTGTCAGAGTTTTCATCGAATAATCGCCCACATTTTGATTCTCCCTACCTCTTTTTAGACTAGGGTGTTATGGACCGAAGAGTGGGGGGTTTGATTGTTCCATCTATTAGCCTTCCAACTTCCAGTTTCTTCATTAGACAGACAAATTCTTAGCTATACATTGAACGACCTAACAAGTTTGTCCTGGATCACCCGCCGTTTGGCCGTGCTTAACAAAGTTGCATCATTCTATGTACTGCTATTCGCTTTAATTGCGGATTTCCTACTCCGACAGACTTTTCGTTCAGCTCCTCTTGAAAAGCGACACTACACTCCACTTTCGCTCGTGTTATTAGAACTGATTATTGGGTTAGTTCCCTGAGACGGATGTTTTTTTCACTCCGTCTTACAACTGTGTCAGTGATTTAAGAACATTCAGGACCGAATTGCTTTTAAACGCTCAGCCATTTTCACCTGTGTGTAATACTCACGTTCCTCGATGCCTCCAGAAGAGCCACTTAACTGTCTTGTTCTCTCTTGTCGCTGACCGTATGACGGGCGCTCTTCGGCCAAATCTAATTGCAAGCTAATGGCACAATGGACAGCACAATTTCCTCGTGTGAGCATGGACCTTAGTTCACATTCTGGCTGCGCCGAGAATTTGCTCTACCGGGGAGCTTTAACACGGACTCAACTCGAATCGGTTGTTTTTCGAAAGGAGCCAGTTGAGAAGTTTTTTTTGAATATGAAGTTGTGATGGAGTGTTTTTATTGCGGATAGTTTTCTCTTTATTTCAGGCAAATTGCGGAATAACTATCAGTTAATGCTATCAATTAATGCGTAGTCGTCAAACCGAAATAGTGTTCTTTGGGACAATTATACCAAGTTTTGCTAAGTTAAGATTTTGCATTGCAGTGCGTTCGCTGGCATGTGATGTATCGGTTTATGGGTCGTTCCACCATTATGGAAGCGAATTTTTACTTCTGGGGAGTTGAGCGCTTATTGTGCGACCAGTCAGGTTAAGGAATGTTATAGTTTTTGTGCGGGCTTCCAGACTCAAGATTGTTCCGTCCAATTTTAACGTCCTCAATATTTCTCTAAATTTGCGATAGATCTCGTAATAATCCGATGATATAGAATTCGGTAAATCAGTTTGGTTGCAGTTCTATCACAGTATTCAAGCTCCGATCATCATCTGTTGATTCATGATGTGTACATACTTCGAGCTCGACCGAAGACCCTGCAACTCGAGAATCCCTTTTGCTGCCGCCCAAGTATGTACATAAAAATGTGGTTGCTTACCTTCTGTTCCGTCAACAGTCGAATGCACATTGTTATGCTAAAAGGCTCGGTTTAAAAATTCGGAAACATTCAAAAACCGATATTTCCTTAATTTTTTTGCTATAGTTTACACATAGTCAAAAATTAGTTATCACCAGTCCTCTAACTCGTTGCGGAATCTAATGCCCAACTAGGCATACTGGGTTCTTCCGTGTTTGACCCTTACAGTAACCGCCGTGCGGTTTGCGGCAAGCTCCTGTCGCAGGTTTGTGCTACTGACAGTTTGTTTTTAACGAATATAATTGTCTGACATTCTAGGCTCCAACGCACCATCCCGTCAACCGGTCAATCGTAGCCACCTATAGGTTATACAGCTGTTAGCAAGCGTTGGTGTAATTACCACTAGGATATTTGAAACGCCTGCCTGTACTCTGGTCACACACCTTTGTGTTATACGTCCTAAATACAGAGCAATTTTGACATCATACGAATCGGTGTAGCTGAGTTAGCTAAGCTGGATCTGCATATCACTCACTGACCTCTAGTCTAACCACTCTTCCATTAAAAGATGTAGAGGTGTTTTGTAAACAAACTCAGAGTGTAACGCATGTGTGATATTACCACAGTGACACCGTCGTTCATCTTCGACGTGATAGTATACATCTTAGCGCCCTCCGGAATACTGTGTGCAGAAGTGGTCACAGTTCAGTTCGCGAAGTTACACTTACGATGATCAAGAAACAACTATAGCATGATTATGAGTCCTGGTGCTAGTGAGGGAAACAAGCTTTTGTATCCGATAATTCTCAAGAGTGCTCCTATTTGTTTCTTTCCACAGGCAGTCACCAGATGTAAGCGAACTAATCTGCGATCCGTGTGACAGTCACATTAGCCATTTGTGACAGTGCTTGTAATACTGGTCTCAATATTTTAACCAGCAATTCACTTAACCACCATTGATGTTGATTTTCTTTGTTACATTCCCCATTCTATTTGCTGTATCGCTATCTATTCACTTGCCGAAACGAGAATCTGTTAGGGCGCCCACTCTGTGACCGTCCCAGGGCGCCTCCGGCATGAGAAAGAAGAAAAAAACCACTTGACTCAGTCCTAACTAGCGGAACTGTTCAAATCGGTTGAGACTTTTTATACCACTATGTAGATGTGAGATCCTAACTCTTTCTCATGATGTGGTGGGAATGTGTATTCATGATGTGCCCTGTAAATACCTTGTAGCCCTAGCCGCACCCCGTTTTGTAGCGCAACAAAGGTTATTTTGAACGCGTCTTTTGGCTTGCCTTGGGAGCGAATACGGGACAGTCGCAGTACTATTCGGCACCGAGATTTTCGTGTGAATTATTACCGGGACGAGAATCCGATTTTCTCGAGCGCACCACTATACCGAGATCGAACCAGCCTATCGTCTAGGAGGGTTTACAACAGAATCACATGTGCGATTAGGGGGTTCATGAATGCTCCTACTGTTTGCTATTCACTAATGACGGTTCGGTCATTTCCTGGATGGTTTTTAAGCATCTATCATGTCCATTGTATCACCTTGTACCTGCTACGGCTATTCACACTGCATCTCCCGGAAGTTTTGAAGTTCGGGTTTTTTGTATCTCCGAAATGAGCAACCCGGTATCCATTTTATTTTCTCACACTGGTGAGGGAAGTTCCATAGTCTACTATGGTTTAGTAAACACCTTCCTCCTCAAAGGTTGTGTGAGATGTATACCGTGTGAGGGAATTTCTAGGAATGAGTGCGATATCTCACCTACTTTCAGCAGCACTGAAGTATTTCGGTAACATTAATGTAGTACTAATATTATTCATGTTTCGGATACAAATTCGCGGCTAATTCCTATCAGTTACGTTGGTTTTCAATGTATGTCCAATTTGTATCGAATGTTCCATGCTGGGGGTAGTCAAATTGAATAAATCAGTCCTCTTGTGCTCTGGTAAGTTACGTCGGTGGACATAACATTTCAGTGTTATAATACAGTGTGTATTTTTTCTTCGAAAATTCCGACCGCACTCCTTCCGAAAGGTTCAGCTCAGTCAGCATGTTTTTTCAAACGTTCATTTCCGCGGAGTTTTTCGTAAATTATTCACAGTGTTCACTATGACAGTCCGAACATATGGGAACACACAAGGTGTTACCCGTATTTCACTTTCATCCTCGTTTGAGCTAACGTAGCCAAACTGGTGTTTGTTGGTCTATGCTACGTTTCCCATGGTGCGTCCACGTGGCCGACCAGTTGGACGAAGAGAATGTGCACTGATTCTGCTCGACGCCACTCATGTTTTTCCTGTATTATATCCATGTTGTTTCAGCTCACACTTGAGTGTTCTTTGGTTCCTACGAGATAATGTTCTCGCCGAATTTATTCGCTTTTCATGTGCGGACAGAAGTGCTCTCAGCGGTTACCATTTTACTGCTGTATGGTAAGATATTTCCTCTGTCCTCCGTGCACTTCGATTTTCGTTTCTTCCTAAACATCGGTATATATTTACAATGTATCCCA
>JTDE01000133.1:21395-47106 GCA_014338405.1 Paragonimus skrjabini miyazakii
CTTGAGGCATTTTCACCGTTGCACTCATTTTGGGATTTTTTTCAGAAAAATTCTGCTAGTGCTTTATCACGCAGTCGGCCACGGACTGGTTCTTTTGCCTGACGATGCGTCGTTGACATCTGGATTCAAACCTTCGCCATTATGGGCGGACGTTCAACTTGGCAATGTCTATGCCACTGAGGGCCTTCTACAACTTCCTTCAAGTGATATCCCTCAAAGGTCGGCTTCTTGATTAGACACTATTCCTTTTATTCCCCGTATTTCGCCTCAGTGTTGGTGGTTTGCAATTTTGGATGTCTCTTGAGCCGCCCTTTTAATCTCAATAGGACGTCATGTTCACGAAACGAATGATAATAGGACCACTCCTGCGGTTACTGAGCAGTAGTAGAATTTCGGGATTTGTATTGTTACAAATTGAACACCACCCAAACTTGATCGCAGCTTTCGCATTCAGATAAGCCTTTCGGCTAAGCCATTTCGAAAGGAAGCACTAAACTTGAATTTCGCTCTCATTAAAGCTGACTGGTAGTTCATATCCTCATCTAGACCGAAATTTGCTTACCGACTCTCATGCTTGTGAGACCAGCGTGCTAACGATTATGTCACTAACCTCTCAATAAGCACGACCGAATGACCAAACTCGAACGCTCAACCATAACCTTATGTGAACAGTATCCAGCTTGCTTGATCATTTCGAAAGGAAAATAATCAAGATCACTCTATTCACTCCAATCGTTAACCCACTGATCAGCACCTAGCCCCACCTCGGCCCATCATGTTTTCTCTGGGGTGATAAGTTCTTAACGCTGAAAAGCAGGTGGTGCTAAGCGAAGCTGAATCATGGAGTCAAAGTATTCATCCTTCAAATCCTCATTATAAATCCATCACCCACCCATCTCTTCCGGCCTGACTAATGTCGTGCAAGGCGCACATAGTGGAGTAAACGATGAGCTGGTATTCACGAAAGGTACTCAGCCACCGACGTCAGTAAGTAAGACTCGTGTTGGTCGGGTGTTAGATTTATCTTCATACGGAGATTTCACGTGCCACCTTCTTACTTATACTGTGATCCCAATATATTTGTGCACTGCTATGCACATACGTGTGAGCTGCCGTGTAATACAAAACGAATATGACCTTGACCATGCATTGTCTTCATCATAGACATCAGTACATCAGTGGTTCTCGCTGATGCTTAACTTCCATGCAGCCATGACGAATAATAAAATAAGCTCTAGCTAAGAGAAAAGAAAAGGGAGTAAGGAGACTTAATCATCGTAAATGACGGCGTCAGTATTCATACACCCAACCACAGGGTGCGGTAGGTGAAATTAAAGCGTCATCGGCAGGACAGCTGCTCCACACTTTTCATTATCTCGCATTTACTTCACAAATAACCCGGACAAACAAAGACAACATTCACACCGCGGAGCCTAATTTCACGTCATCTCATCCAAGGTATTCAGCCACCGACTGTATGAATCGCGAGAGCCCCAGCCTGGGAAATGAATGCGACCTACAATGGTCAACCCCTTGGTATAGAAATTCGTTTCTCTGCGTCAAGTCTCCATTTGTCCATCTCGCACTTTACGGCATTCGACCGCCGCATTGACAAAAAGTGCCGGGTGTGATAGACGACTAGCTGACATCCTTAGTAAACGACCTAGTCATTTATGTCTATGCAAACTTAAACTCGCTTGGCAATCACTATCAAATACCCGCTTCCTAATCTATTCGTCATTTACGCGTTGGTGCCACCCAGTGCAAGCGATCGAACACAGACATCGATAGTCAACTGGCTGAGAAAGATTCACGCCTTCTACCCTGAGCGGCCAAATATTGCAATCATAGAATAAAACACTCCTCGCAATCGCCCTATATGCACGACCATTAGGCTTCAGAGAGATGCTTCTCTGTCGCCAGAGATGTCCTAGATTATCTGATACTATCCCAGCCTTGTGAATACGAACTTCTATTTAATTGCTTACACCTCGCCGTTGGTGCTGCAACTTCCTAAATGTACAAATCGATCAACAGCTCCCATTACTCCATTATCTAACGTTGACTCTGCGTAATCACAGCGGTCTTGCGGAAGCACTTTGCACATTGAGGTTTCAGAGTGTGAAGTAGCGTCTGCTACTGTGTGTGCAACTTGAAAAATGTCAAACGGCAGCACTGTTGACAATACAATCTAGATCAGTAAACCTCGTGCCAGTTGAGAGGAGCACACCGCCATCGTGTGAATTGTAGTGGTCAGGACTAGTTACTGAATAGACTAGGTAAATGCGAGTGTACCTCACTAGGCTATCGGTGATAACAAAAATGAATGAATGAGACAAAATAGTTACAAAGTTCCAGCAAGTTGTGGTAATCAAAAGGGTTTGACTCACAGGAAAGTGTTCACAAGTGTTCGAGATGACCACCACAATATTCCAAATTACCAGTATCTGGAAGTGAGTGATATCACAGAGTTATCGTGGACAGCTGAAGCGCGGTCAGGGATGTGACGATGTTCGTAGTACAACGGAGCTAGAAATTGGACGATAGATCCGTGTCGTATCGTTAAATGACTGCGCAACGGAGAGAAGAGCAGACCGACGTGCACAAAATTTGTATTGAATTGCAAGGTCACTTTTTATCAATTTCAACAAAATGCAAAGGTGATACAAAAAGTCGTTGTACAGAAATGAAGCATTGTTTGCAAACAAAAATAAGGAAATCTCTACAAGTGTCGCAAAGAGTCCATTATTTTGTCTATGACAAAGTGAGACAGAAATTATGAGATTGGACAGCCTGGAAGTACGCTGATGTTGGTGCTGGAACGGTTAGACAGATTATCGTAGATCCTAACTCCAAACGAAGTCTGAGAATGAAGCGTTAACAGTATAGTCACATGCTTATTCGGCACACTCCTGTGTTTAAGCGAACCTGAATGTATAGATCGTTCCATTGATTTTGACTTATCTTTATAATCGAATCAAACGGCAATTTTTGATCTGCGGTATTTACGACGCTGGTCCATAATTTGGCGATGAGTGAAAATTTGATTAGTTTATTTTCCAGGACGAAGCCTTTGTCTTCTCCCCCCAGTGTCTGACTCCGGATACAAGGATTCGATAGAGTATACTTGGTGTCTGAATCCTAGTAATAACCGGAGTCTATGGTTTTCGCAAGAGCCTTCGACCGCTTTGTTGAATGTGGAAACTGTATTCCGGTTGTCTCGGAACAGAAGAATGTTCTCCGTCATCCACACTTACTGAAGCAACTTAGCCGAGGACTTTAATAACGCCTCTGGACATTGTTTTTGGAAATGCTTGTGCGAGGTTCTGTGGGCCAGCAACCCTATTACGTTTGGGAGCGTAAATGCAAATGCGGACCTCAGTTTTAAGTCTATCAATCAGCATTGCATAGTTGTGTCGATAACTCTGGGCTATCTCTGTGGACCCTCATGTTTCGCCTAGCATTCTAATCTTCTGGACTTATTATGGATGAGTGTGTCATCACCATTCCTGATAGACTTACTGACAGACAGACATCCTGGTCTAGTGGCACTGATAAGCTTGAAGAATCTGCCATTGTTCCCTGTAGTAAGGAAGATTTTTACTCATCTTACGGTTTCTATTCGTCAATCCTCACGATCAGTGATCAACATATGCATCAGCTTCCTGCCGATATCCATCATAAACTTGAAGTGTAAACTGTTAAGATTGATTATTCTGTCTGATATCTAACGACTGTCTGTGAATTCCGCCGTTTGTTTAACCCACGAGCCACCGTGCAGTACGTTGCAGTACTTATTTCATGGATGATCTGTGAAATTTGGGTTCAGTGGTTATTAGAATCTGTAGGGCTAGAATTGCTAAGCTTTTAATCCTGGCTAGTTTGATGCTTATGTTTTACCGACAGCTTGCCCATTTTCCCAACGGTCAGTTGCTGCTGTAGATGTGATCGTTGCATAGCGAAGGTAGGAGAGTAATGACAACGTTTCAGAGCATGATCTGAGTTTAGCTTTGTGCTCCAAGAAAAACGACAGCCTGAATGAATCAACGCCACCTATAACGAACAGCTATGTGGTCTATCTGCTACCAAATCTGATTTGGAAAAGTAATGTTATCTACCAACTCAACCCACCATCTCAGCTTCGGTTGCGCAGGTTGAAGAAATTTGTAGGTGGCATCCGGATCCTGGCTTTTTTACTGTTCACTTCATCAGGTGACCCGCTACAGCTGGCTGATTTATCCAGCTGTGCAAAATTCCCAGCTACTCCTAACTTATGACGAGCGATGAGGAATTCACACATATGCTTCTAGCAAATAAAGACGATTATCCAATTATGACTTCTGCCACTTGTGAAGAGCAGGGTTTTATGGCATCATTACAATCAGGTATTTTCATTTACTCGTGTATTTATTCACCCTATGTCTACCGGTAGATTTCTGAAGTATCGCATTTGAATTGCGCATCTGAACTTCAAGTTCATAACCTTCAGTTTACAACACAGTGAAAATCTAGGGCACATCAACTGATATGCCATCTATTATTCAATGTAACTTGGTATAATTAAGTTCCTTTTTTACTGCAACTATTGTTCAGTTGTAATGAAATATCATCGTTGGTGATGCGCCAGTGGTGTTTTCGCCCAATGCGGCTTATAACATGTTTCCATCGCCCATAACAGCACTGATATAAAATCTCAAACGGACTTCCCTGCTTGATCGTCTCTGCTATGGTCAAGGTTCCTTCAAAGCATCCCTATTGTATATGCCCACACACATGTCGATGAGCACTGCTTATTGGAATTTTTAGCAGTTGGAGGCAATTGTAAGGGAACCAAAGAATCGTGTGGCCAGGGACCATGGAAATTTTATTCGCCTCAATAATCTTGACCAGGTGTTGTTGCCTGCCATATTGGGTAGCGCGTGACTGATTGAAAAGTTTCTCAGGTGTAGAAATTTAACTCAGTCAACAGTGTACCTCATGCATATTGTTTTTTGATTCTCTTCCCAGGTGTTATCGTTCACCTTGTTTTTGTTTTGTTTTTTGTTATGTTATCGTCAAAATTGCTTAGGTTAGGTGTAGCAATAGGCCTCGTCTCTGTCTCTGAGGCCTACTTTCTCGGGCGAATTAGACCTCAACTAAGATTACTTGTTGATACATGATTTAAGATATTTTTACATTGCGGTCAACAAACCAAATTTCACTCTCATGAAGCCGTTTACTACGGTTGTCAGTTTTCATTTTATCTGAGAAATCAGGTTGTTCTACATTGTGCGGACTGTTCTCATTGAATTACTAAACGAACTACCTGTAACAACCCTTCTCCTATCCCTACTGGTCATTAAGGCGTTTAAATCCATACCGAAGGTGAGTCGAGTTTTAAGACTCAGGGTTGGCGCACACATTTAGGAAACCGAACCGGGTCTTAAGATAACTCGACAATTAGGATCATTCCAATGGAATGCGGAATTAGTCAGCTATTGTTCGTTGCATGCTGAAATGCGCTTGCCATATGCTTGATGAGCTGTGGTTGCTCTTGTTGAACTTACCCCATATTGTATGTTGGCTTCGATCTTCTTTTGAACTTCATGCTAATCACTTATTTCATTAAACGCTGCTTGCGAAATCATCGGTCTGTTTTATCAGTACGCCTGTTGGGATGATCGAGCAACCTAACTAGTGCATACATGCGGCTGTGGCAGAACATTTAGACAGGATAATCCTGTCACGCATGATATGAGGCCCAACGAACACCTGAATCGTGGATCAAATTCCGGGCTTGGTGAAGTTGTGTACTACTCATGAGCTCTAACACAACGAAAATCTGTTTCTAATACAGTGTTTCGAAGAAGGCTGACTGAGATGTGTCTGTGGATGCTGAAGGCGGTATCCAACTGGCAACAGTCGAAATCCCGGAGTGCTTATCGATAATGTGACTTCTGTACATGTAGCATTTGTTCACTAATCCACTATCGTAGATCGTCTGTGATTGACCTTCCTTGTATCCGCCGTAGGATTTTGGTCTGTAATCCGTTAGTGCATACCATTGGGTAGTTGACTTTCAGGACATCCCGACAGTTTGGCATTGGGAGGGAGCACAGCTATTCTACTAACACATCTTCTCTATTTAGTTTACAGCTTGAAATCATGATGCGTCTTCAGGAATTGCAACTCCAGGTATCTGGCGTTTATGTGGACAAAGTGAGTACTGGTGGGTTTTCCGTTCCTGTCATTAGAAAACTAACGATTTCGTCATGACATTTGGTGTAAAGTGCTACCGACCATAGATCACGCCACCTAAAATATTCCATATTTATTGGGTGACGTCTGTCAGGTTATCTTTCAGCTGATAACTTCGACTGTTTTGCTATACTCGCCTGGATACTATTCTCCATAGGATGGCAATTGGATTGAAGTGGGGGTTGTAATGTGTTCGATCCACTCTCACCTTGGTTGCCTCCTAGCCACTTTCCTACTCCAAGCTGTAAGCATTATGCAATTTTCTTGTTGAAATACCACATATTCAACGCTTTATTGTCTCACAAGTAGTAACAGTTGAATTGGAATTGTCAGGATGTATGCCAGAGCTTTTTGCCTTCCTTACAGAAGCACTAGTTGTACCTTTCTTTATACCAAACACAAAAGCTTCCCGGTTCATCGAATTATCATTTCCACGCTATCGTCTGCCGTAAGAGTCGAGCTGTTTACATAAGTTATTTCGTGTTGCTGATTTGTTCAATTGATGTGATCCTTAGTCTAACTCATTTGTTCCTTGTGTTGCTCCAACGGTTGCATTCGTTGAAGCTTGCGTTAAGTAGATAGGGACGATCTGTTTTTGATCCCGTTCACTGTCGTTTTTGAAATTTACAGTGTCAAATCCCGCCTACTAGTGCGTACGGTATTGTTTCTTACTCATAGCTTGTGTAGTGCTGCTCTTCTCGCTGGAGGTGTATAGTTTTTCTCCCTTTAGTTCGTTTATTCTCATTCTGGTTTCACGAGCCGCTATGTAGTTATTCATTATGGTTTTTTTTCTCCTGCTGGTATCGTCCGGTTTCCCCTCCATTTCCTCATTATCGCATCCAACGCCTAACCCATTCTCGGCTCACAACCCGTCGGTTGCGATTTTTTCGGGACATCAGTTAAAGACAAAAAATAACCGCAGTTAGTCGATTTCCAGAACAAATTCGTGTGAGAACTAGTGATTGAGTTATCGATCTACCGGTCGGTGATGACGGTCAAGATTTGACTTGCGTCACACATCTACTTAAGACGCAAAGGGTCCTTGTCACATCTGTTGTGGGACGGCCATCTCTCGACTATTCCTATTCGACTGAGCTATTTCGTAAGAACCCCCTTTTGCATTTAAAGTGACTACTTTTGTCCTCTTCAGCAAAGAGCCTGATCGATCTACCCAAACTGGTGGAGATTTTAACCAGATGGCGAGCTGTCCTATATTTATGGGTGAGACTGTAATACTGGACCTGGAAGTCTATCTACCGTGTAGTTCAACGGGAGGTATCGTGTTGCGAAACGGGCCCGCTTTTTCCACATAACTCGGCCAAAGTGTGGGCTGGTGGGTCTACAGTTCCCAACTTGCGTAAGCATATTTTATACAGACTGCAGTGTGAACTTTTCGTACATGTATTGGCTCAGTAACCGCACACTCAGAATGAGTAATCTTATGTGATTCGGCTATGGACGTCCAGATAAACACTGTTCACGTGGTTCACCTTTCCGTTAATCATCATTTCTTGTTCGTCCCCATATGCCATCCTAATTCATTCGTTTTAGTCATCCGTGAACAGCAACTGCACATTCAACAAATCTGGCTTCAGCTGACTCAGTTGATAACACACTTGCTCCAGTCACACTTACAACCGACTGCTTATCTTCATTCACGCAGTCCATCGTTGAACAAAGTTCGTATGCGACATGGGGTACGGTTTTACCATCTGAAATTTGGCACTAGTCCAAGACATTACATCACTCCGTGTGCTTTCTCTCCGACTCCCAACCATTCGGGAAACGGCATGGGCGGCTAAGTTCTGCGGTAAACTCAGCTGGTTCACAAACTTCAAGTCGCCTGTTTTTCATACATGATAAGGAAACTGGTCACAAATTCCCTATTGATACAGGAGCTGAAGTCAGTGTTCACAAGATCAAATCTCATCTTACCGTATTCCAACACTCAAAGCTGTCAACGGTTCTTCCATTCAGACTCACGGCCAACGTTCCGTAACCGTGTCCCTGGGTTTGAGACGCAACTGAATATTGATATTTTTTTATTGCTGATGTACGATTTGCAACTTTTTGGGGCAGATTTTCTCAACAATTTCAATCTCTTGGTAGACACGAAGCACCGCCGATTGCTCGATCCAGCTACCAACCTGATTGTCCAAGGTCAATCGTCTGTCAGTTACACTTACTGAATATTCCCCGGAGTGTGCCTCACTGCTTGCCCAATTTCCTGGAATACTTAATCCTAGTTTCCAACAGTCGTTCATTAAGCATAATACTTTTCATCACATCTCAACTTGTGGTCCATCAGTAGCTGCCGGACCCAGACGTTTGGCTCCTGATAAACTCGCTATCTCCCCTAAAGAATTCGATCACATGCTCCAACTTGGGATCATTCGACCCTCGAAAAGTCCGTGGTCTTCCCCACTCCACATGGTTTCTAAAAAGGACTCTAATAACCGGCGTCCATGTAGAGACTACAGGAGTGCCAATCAAATCATTGTTGCAGATCGATATCCTTTCCCATTTATTCGTGATATCACATCTGATCTGCACGGCAAAACCATATTCTCTAAAACCGACCTGATACTAGCTTACTACCTCATTTCTGTGGCAGAAGAATGCTTTCCAAAAACTGTATTCACTACGTCATTTGGATTGTTTGAATTTTTGTGGATGCCATTTGGGCTTCGAAATGCAACGCATACCTTCCGACGTCTAATCGACAAAGTACTACTTGGCTTGGATTTCGCGTACCCATGCACCGATAATATTTTAATTACCAGCTCTAGCCCGGAGGAATGCCTTGTTGACACATTGAAGCCACTCATTGATTTGTTGAGTTGAAAACGGGATAAACTCTTAGAATTATCTGAGACATGAGTTAATTCGTTTAACTCGATTCATCACGTGAATGCGTTCGCTCCTATCAGTATCACTACTGATGCGACAAATTTGGCTGTTGGAGCTGTGTTTCAGCAGTTGATTGATAACAAATGGCAACCTGTCTCGTTTTTCTCCAAATCTTTGCAGCCCGCACAAACTCGCTACAGTCTGTTCAACCCTGAATTATTGGCAATCTATTTGGCCACGGAAAATTTCCGTCATTTTGTTGAAGGACATACATTAGTGTTTTTACCGACCATAAGCCATTAACGTGTGCCCTATCGGCCACAGCTGATATTTATTCACCACGGAAGTTACGTCACTTGGGTTACATTTTTCAGTACACATCGGACCCCCGATACGACGAGGGAGAACAAATCGCGGTAGCCCACGCTCTGTCGAAAGTCCAACTGGCAAACTTCCCGTTCGGCAGCTCCATCGACTTTGTTTATATGGCTAAACTTCCAGCCAGCGGTCCTGACACAGATAAACACGAGACCCTGATGAACACTAAGCAAATAACACATCATAGATTATTGCGTCTTTGTAATTTTTTTACGGGATCATCGAGACTTATCGTTCCACAAGAAATGCGAAGAACTGTTTTCGGTGCCCTCCACAACATGCCACATCCAGGGGTAAAATCATCCAGGAAACTTATTTCTGAACACTTCGTTTGGTTTGGCATGAACAAGGATATTGGAGATTGGACCGTTTCTGCCTGACTTGTCAACAGTCCAAGATCCAACGACATACCGTGACCCCGCTTGGATCATTTCCTGATACACGTTTCTATCACATGCACATTGACGTTGCTGTACCGTTGACACCATCAAAAGGTTTCCGATATCTCCTCACCTATATCGACAGATTTTCTCGGTGGCCAGAAGTTTTTCCAATCTATGACACTACCGCTCAAACTTTGGCGACAGCATTCGTGGTCGGATTGATTTCACGCTTTCGCATACCATCCACTATACCTACGGACAACGACTCCCAGTTCGAGTCTCATTCATTTGAGCAACTCACACTTCTTCGAATTCAACGGATTCTTACCACAGCGTACCATCCACAATCCAACGGAATGGTCAAAAGATTTCATCGAACGTTAAAGGCCGCTCTGACAACCAAACTAGCTTCAACCGCCTAGTTTGATCAACTACCACTTGTGCTTCCTGGACTACGCAACTCTGTTCGTGCTGACAGTCAATGCTCCCCGGCACAACTTACCTATGGCACCAGCTTGCGTTTACCTGGTCAGCTACTAACCTATTCGAACAATGCAACCTCTCCCGATGTGACAAACTACGTAAGTCGCTTGTAGTATTTCATGTCCAAGTTAGCTTATCAACCACCACGATTTCAAAGCAAACCCACCAATTATCCTAACACATTGACTGACTGTTCCCATGTATTTGTCCTCTGTGGTAAGCTCCACGAATCCCTACAACCAGCGTACAAAGGTCCGTATCGTGTTCTGAATCGTGTCAACATTACCCGTTGGACGTTGGTGCATCTCGCAACAATATATCGATCGATCGCCTCATTCCAGCGCGACTTATGGAAGAATCTATTCCAACTGACTTGCACACGCTACCTGGAACAAGTACCTACAAAACTAAATCCAGTCGATCAGTGCGTATTCCAGATGGACTTGTGGTCGCTGTTTCACCATAACCTCACAGCTAGTGAGTCTATATAGCCGTCGTCTCGCCCTCTCACGCGGCCCATCGCGTGCCAAGCCGTATAGTCTAAGTGACGCTCACTATCCATAACCTCACAGCTAGTGAGAGTCTATATAGCCGTCGTCTCGCCCTCTCACGCGGCCCATCGCGTGCCAAGCCGTATAGTCTAAGTGACGCTCACTATTCCCAACCCCACATATTAATCGGCCCGAAAACCTTCTTCCACATCGGAACGCACGCACGCACGCGCACGTGGTCACCATCTGCACACTCAGTCAATTGGAATGCTCCAACTGGATGTGATTCGGTGCAGTCGAAACATGGACATTCAGAACGCGGTTGGATCGGGATCGGAACAAAGAAGAAATACAACAGAACAGGACAGGACACGGTCTCGACGAGCGCTATCACACTAGGCTTGTAACGCCAGTGTTAACGATAAAGATTCAGAAACATTGGTCTAGCCTTTTTGTCTGTCTTCATGATTTCGTTACTTGTTGGTGGGTACTCAAGCTGTCACAGTTAAGAATTCCACTACAACCACCGTAGTTTATTTTTCAACGGTCTAAATCTGTGTATGTATCTGACTTGACGCTCATTACGAAATATCTGCTTCCTGACGTCTTTGGTGTTTACCCATTGATGTCACCCGATGCAACCGATTGAATGTAAACGTCGATACTGAATTACCAGAAGACGGTTTACATCTTCTACCTTGAGCAGTTAGATTTCACACCCGTACGGTAATACGGCTCTCACAATCGCCTTGTATACTCAACCCTTAATCTTCAAAGAGGTGCCTCTGTCTTCATTGATTTCCTAGCTTTATATCTGAGCTTTTCTTTCATTCCTTATACTCACGCCGCTACTGATGCAGCTTCCCAGTTATGCAAACCAGTCAACTCCCTCCATAACTCCTTTATCCATCGTTGAGTTTATGTAATCGCGGCAGTTTTGCAGACGCACTTTGCATTTTAGGATGCAAAACACCTTCAGTTTCTAGAAATCTAGTTATAAAAAATCAGAGCTTCGGCTGAATTCGAACCGATGACAGAAACGACATGCCCAAGCTAACGTATGAAGCCATGTCAGGAGTTTGGAAACTCCACATTTGGACTGTTACTCACTCGATTCATTGTCTCATATGTAAGCCACCAAGTGATCCAGGGGACAAATTGCTCCAGCAGTTTACGCTGGAATCTACCGACGTTACTGCTGAGCAGTGAAATTGTCTTACTAATGAGTAGTTTGGCGGACTTGCTAATTTAGATTAAATCCAAATTCACAATTTGGTTTGTTCTAAATAATTTCTGCTAAACTACTTATTAGAATCACGTTCCGAATTATTGTGTAAGGCGCCAAGTTGTCTTTATTGTTTACGAATTGTCAAATAACAACAGCTTGTGGTCAGCATAATCAAGATCAGTCAGTCTTCTGCTGTATAGGAGGTGCACGGCGGTATTTTGTGTGTGCGTTGGCAGTTCTGCTTAAGACTGTGTACGAAAAATAGAGCCAAAATTGTCGGTATGCGATGCTTTTGGTATCGAAGCTGTTGGTCAATTCACCATTGACCATACCCTGAACTGAAATTTGTGAATATCGCGCATATTCGCAGGCGTTTTCAGTATAACCCAACTGTTAGGCGACTCCAAAACTATGGATCGACGGGCCAGATGGAACGTACCTTTATAGTTGGGGAATATGGCAATCGTTAATGGGGAATACATGTGACGCCTATCCAAATAGTAAAAGTTTAATCTTCAAGTTGAACATCACCCACAATTGATCGCAGCTGTCGCATCCCCATAGACTTTCCAGTCGACCCCTTTCGAAAAGAAGCACTAGACTCGAGTTTCGCTCTCATTAGAGCTCGTCAGTAGTGCATATCATCGCCACCGCCAGGACTTGAACCACGGACATGCTGTTCATGAGGCAACCGTGTTTACCACTGCGCCATTGACCTCACGTTAGGCACGACCGAATTATCATATGTGAACGCTCAACCACTTTCGCTTGTGAGTAATGATCAGGTTGCCCGATCGTCTCGAGATCTGGACACAGTTACTGTCTGTTAACTCCAATCGATAACCCCGCGATTAGGACCTCCTAGACAGGTCGAGATCTCCGATCTTATTAAACTGCGATCAATTGTGGGTGATGTTCAACTTGAAAATTAACCAAATCCCCGACTACTCATCAGTAATCTAAAAGTTTAATCATTAACTTTTTTTTATCACGGCGGGCTCCTGTTTTCTTTCCCCTAATGTCTGCCTCTCAGTCCAAGACGAGTCTACGAAATTCGTTGGATACCGAAACCTCATTAATGACTGGAGTAATTTTGTAATTCTCGCAAGAGCCCTTGCTTGCTTTCTTGAATATGAAGACTATATTCCAGTGAACTCAGCACAGAGTGGTGCTCTCCGTCGTCCACATTAGTTGAAAAAAAGGGCTCTTGACTTTTACTGATTCTTTTCTGTTTCTTTAAAAGTGTCTGCACAAGGCCCCATGGGCCAGCAACCCTATTGTATCTGACAGCTAAAATGTGTTGGTGTTTTTTTACTCTTTCCTAATAATTCTCACCTTTCTGGATGGTTTTAAGTCTACCGAGCGGGGCACTTCGTAAATTTGTGATGGTAGCACTGGAGAATTGGAAAGCCAGGTTGGCTGATCTTCACTATGTTCTATTTTTTGGTCGGTCGTGTTACGGATAAGTGTGTCGTCTGTCTCTCTGATAGCTTCACTGATTGGTGAACGCCATGAGCCAGTAGTGTGAACATGCTTGAAGACTGTTATTGTTCTCTGAAGCAACTTATTATTTAACCATTTCCCACGATCGGCGATCAAGCTGTGTTTAAACTTCTCACCGATACTCCTAATGTTGGATGGACTACAACTAGGACTATTCCATCTGACATTTAACGATTCTATGGGTTTAACTACAGCCTTATGTTTCCTTAATCTGCGAACTACCGTGCTGCATGCTGTAGTACCTGTTACATGAATAGCCAGTATGATTTAGGTCTTGTGGCTGTTGAGGTTTTGAGGGGTAAAACTGATAAACGTGCATCCTGAGCTAGTTTGGTATTTATGCTTCATCGACCGTCTGGTTAGTTTTGCTGTAATTATCCGTTGTGGCCAGTGTATTCGTTGTCTACTGAGAGACAACGTATGGTCTGAATCTAAGTATGTGCTCCATTGAGAACGACAGTCCTAAATGAAGCTGCACCACATATCATTAACTGCTATATGGTCTGTCCGAGACTAAACTTGCTTCGGAGAAGTAGGACGCCAAATATAACTGACGCGCGCGATGTCTATAACTAGTGCTGGTTGCAGTTCATCTGTGCTCGGCCGGCATTTGCAACAATCTCTTGCGGTTATCCGAACGATATGATGCGTGTGTAAACCTGCTACCTAAACATGATTCAGCCCAATCAGGGCGGTCGAAATGAACGTTCATATGTATGTCTATAGCGACTGTGTTATAACTGAACGCGAATAACTGCTACGAACAACGATATACGAATAACGCGAATAGAAACCTCTTCCGATTGGTCACCCCAAACTGCGAACCACAAGAACCAATGGGATCAAGGACAAAGCAGATTCGGATAGTAATGTATTTAGCCACCAGACGCTTTGCGAATTTACATGAGAAACTGGTCTGTATTTATAGAAAATCATTGACCTTGCAATGGCGTGAGCGCGCGAAGAAATATTTGAATCCGACGCCGGTGTATATTTCAGTAACGGCTTGCGATATCCGATTTCTGACAGCAGAATCGTATTCTACGGGTCAGGTTTACCCTGGCCCCAACAGACTGTTTCAGAAACATGGAGCGACCCAAGGCGTGCGGTCAGGTGCCAGCAGAAGGCATCTTCGACACCGACTTCATTGCGATCAGTTGGAGCATAAGCAGACACAATGCAAACGGTTTTGACTATTTATCTTCTAGAGTTGTTGTTAGCAGTACGTATCAAAAGGTCGGCACAAAGTCTACTGCTACTGATAATTAAGTCTACTGTAGCTCTAGAGTAGTATAACAAAGTGGTTCACTGTAATGTGAAAACATTATCGTTTTCTAGATCCGGTTTGTAAGTGAAAGTAACGTTTAGTAACAAGTGAGAAGTGGTGAGTAGGTGAGCGACAGAGATTATGTGAGCGACGCTTGCCGAGATACTCATAACAACATCTTATTTTGTTTGATCCGGGCACGTGGTTACGTGTCTAATATAACCCTGTAAAATTGCATTCGGTTTGTGAGAGGTCGGCACAGTTTTCACCAATAATGTCGGTCGGTTCTGTACGGACTGAGCCCTGGAAACCTCCCTGTTTGTTTTTGTATGTTTATGACGTACGTTTCGTTGTGCTGATCGCGTTTGGTTCGCCCAGTGCATTAGTGTACATGAGTTCCTATTCATTCTTTCGATTGTCTTACAGTTTACTAGGTTCATCCAATCTAATGGGTTGCCTGCTCCCAAAACTACAGTTGCAACAGAGGCCTCTTCGGCTTTCGGTCATTGTTGCCTCTCGGACGCACGTGCCGCCACTGTTACACTAGCGATAGCAAACTACATTCGTCTCCCCGAACCAATGACGTTCCAGGTGAGTTGAGGAGTGAGTTCACATGAAATTCAGCGATGCTATAAGTTTTTATTTGGCTTGCGTTACATATATATCCGAACGTCGAACTTTAGTGAATTGTAATGCCGTTCCGATATGCCCATTGAAACCGTCAAAGTTACTGATCAATTTTACCTATAAAATCCGTATGCTTGGTATCTGTGGTTTTCGTCCGGATTATTTTGAGGGACTCCGATTTACAATCTTATACAACTAAATTGCGGTGACTAGACATTCTTGGATAAGTTGAGTAAACTGTTGATAAAATTATCTCACTTTCTCCGGACCTAACAATAAGTACAAATTGGACAAATGATCGCAGATTCCGTCTGACTGAAAAGTCTACGAGAATGCGAACGCTGCAGCCACTTTTGGGTGATCGTCAGGTTTTGGTAACTGAAATATCCCCTATTCCTTATTGGTAATCAACAATAAGTGATAACTGGACGTGTTTAGCATTCTAGTTTCTGTAGACTTAATCTACGCTTTTTGAAATTAGTTGTGATTTTCTCCACGTGTTGACTGGTATTATCACATATTACGTCGGTGTTTTTTTTTCATGAAGCAGCGAAATAAATTCAGTAAACAAATCGTATTTCTCTTTGAATTTTTTTTTTACAATATCCTGAAAGCCCTTAAAACGGATGTATGCAATCACCAGTTATTTGCAGTTACTTCATTTAACAACAAAATCTGTTAGGAATTCGAATATCATACTAACACACAAGGGCTAAAACAAAAGGCTGTACGGGTAAACGTATTTTTTTCTCCGATTCGATATGCAGGCTGTGACGACGTACACATATTCATTATTTTACGTACAGAAATAGGTGAGAATGTCCCACGTGAATTTTATGGAGGCACATTAATGGGAGAGGTTTTGGACGCAAGGTGATGGTAGTATACAGAACATTATGGCAGTAGACATTAATATGGTGCTCGCAGATAACAGGGTTAATTGCCAAACTTTTACTGTGAAAGTTTCGTATGGTTTTTTTTGTAGAGTAACACGATTAAGACAAAATCAGTTAGTTGCATGTCGAATAGGTAAACAAATTTACTTCGAGAATGAGAGATCATTTCTTTTAGTTTTGGCGACTGATTTTTTCGAGTGTAAAACGATCACAGAATTAATCCATAATAATTACCATTATTGAGCTCCACTTTAACCTGTGGTACTTCTTTTAACAGAGTAGGTTGACTATTGGTTGAAAATCAGCCGTTTGCCATAAGTCATTTGTCGATTCACCACTCAATGTTGATGGCCTACAAAATGACCTACTATCAGGACTAGCTCATTCAGCTACTTTCCGAGAGCTTTAAGAGAAATCCGTTACATGACTACGGACTGGGTTCTGTTTCACACTGTGAAATGTTTCGCAGATGGCAAATCTGCTTTACTGATTGTTACAAATTTAATATATGTTGTACGTTAGCTGCTTTTCTAAACTTATTGTGCATTTTGGTTTCATTGGGACATATGCTTTTCCCCCAACATTATTGCCAAGATTAATTCAAACAAGAGCTATAGAAATTCACTAATTATTTTTGTTGAGAACTTGGGAAAGTGGTTCTTACTGTTAAACTCCCGAATAAATTTAGTTAAACGCACTATTTCGCGCTAATTTCAGATCCTCATGTTTCTGTTTCACGTCTGTGAATCACCACTACTAATCTGATTTTTCTCTATCCGTCGCGGTTCTTTTAGCGTTTATGTTTAAAAGTTAGGTTTCTGGATAATCACGCGGGTTTCTTTCGGTTTGACATTTCTTTGCTAACGTGATTGCCTCCTGGGCCACAGTTAATTGCACTTAATATGCTATCTGTACCATGTGTGTTGATCGAGTTGAATTATGAGTAGATCGTTTAGAAATTCATTTGCTGTAGGGAAACCAAACATTATGGTTTGTGGTTTTACTCTAAAATAAAGCTGGTTTGTTTCCGTCAAGAAATTTGGAATTCTTCGTCACAGACAGTTGCACTATTTTGCTGTAGTTTTTTTTTACCTTACGTCCTTTTGATTGCCCAGGCTCTAGAACGTCCTGTGAAATTACCAGTCTTCGTAAATCGGTCGCTGTCTGTATTGCCGGTGGACACCATGTTCTAAATTGAGTCCAATAGTTGGTTTATTGTCGTTAGGCTTTACAATCGTCTAATGGGACGTTCCGACTCCGTGATCGTAAACAGGCTAACGGTCAGTTGTGCTGCTTCTCATGATCGTTAGTTTCAATTAACTTTGTTCGTCGGTTTGATCCTTAACATAAACAACACTTAAAATTGAGATGTGGACGCTAACAGACAAGTCGCTTAGATCTTCGATTATCATCGCACTATGCCAAGCTTTTCTTCTGATGATTCTCAATACACAGATATCGATGCCCACTACATTATGCTGTCTGAACGCTCTCTCCATTGTTTATCTTGTCACACCAATGACCACAGTTGGTCATCTGCATTTATCAGACAATGTGACTGCGCTCTATTTTAACTTTGCTTTGCTCCTTCATTTCAGGCAAACCTTCCATTGTTTACGCGTTGTCATCTGGATGGCCTTTTTGTGTACGAGGTTGGTTGAACTTGTGAATTGTCCAATTATTTGTTTGCTTATCGCTTTATTCACTGATAAAACGCGAACAGTTTTCAATTAAAACAGTTCATTCCCTTCAGAAGTTTGAACAAAACAGTCAGAAAACGAAAACTGGTAGATGGAAGCATTTCGTATTGACTCATCAGTACCAAATTTACAATAACATGAAACGGTTTTTTTTATATCGAACAGATAGGGTGGTAGGGTGGATAGTCAATCGCTGGGTTAAGAAAGGTCACTAAGTCCAGGGAAGGGTCAAGTTTACGAGCAACTGTTTCTGAACACACAGGGTCGGATCTAGTTTTCAGTTAAACAAATTGCGATTGCTGTCTTTTTCGTTGCTTTTCTCTTGTTGTGTTGTATTGCACTGATTGTGGCATATGTCAGCTTGTCAGTAATAAGTTGGTTTTCAACTTTTTTCCGGACTTCCCTGTCAACCTTCGAAGCCAGCCGTCAGATTCTACTCTGTTGGCTCATTTTACCCGGGTCAACGGTAATTCTGTGTGGATGGGGTAGTGTTGTGCATTTGTGGCAGAAGCACGTACAGTGTAAATCGATCGCGACTTTCAGTCCGTCAGTTTAGGTTGTTTTAAGTCTAATCAAATCAAATGAAGTTTTCTTTGATGTTTTTCTCAAATCTTCAAATGATAAAAACTTTATTAGTTCTGTTTTATAACCAGTTCTTCTACAAACATTTCGTGGCAAATAGAATGTCGCGCTTGGTAACAGAGGAAACATAGGTACGATTACGGGCCTTTATAGGTTTTTCAAGTGCACCGTGGGAATATAGATTTAGAAAAATGGGTGTAAGGAAGTTGGTTGGAATCAGTAAAACCTCTGTAAACCATCGATTCACAGGCCTTAAAGTGCTGAAACGTATTAAATCCGATGAGGTTGGAACCAGTGCTACTGCTGTCGCTATGGAGGACAGTTGTGAATATTTGGTTCAAGGCTTGAGAAATTGCTGAAGAACAATCTAACCAGCTGGGGATACATTTTCCCTATCAAAACTGTGGATTTTACTGTACGGGGTTCTCAGAAGTTTTAACGTAAAACGTAAATTATGAGTTTTCTAATTTCGGCAGAGAAAACTATGTTAACCTGAAGCGGCCACGTCAACTTGTGAACCGTTCTAACACTTAAATGCTGTGCATATTGAAGTATATATTTGGACATGACCATCAAAGCTTTTATGGTTAGATTTTTATTTTTTTTAAAAAAAGAAGAGGAGAAAGTATCAGTTCGTGCGGAACCATTAAGCAATAGTGCGCACGGTAACCAGCTGACCACTTCAATAGGTTTCCTTGAGAGATGAGGACGGAAGTTACCTTTGAATGTGAACTCTGAAAACGACATTCTTCACATAGTTGTGCATCTAATAGACCTCCGATCACCAACCATTTTCTGCTAGGGAAGTGTATTTCTGACAGATTCAGTGAAAACAACGGCACTTTTCGGGAATAACACTCAGTCGGTCTGACTCCCTTGCTTTACTGTATTCAAGTTGCATCATTTTATGATGTACAGCCATTTGATTAACAATGAGAGAAGCGTTGCTCGTTTAGTGTGTAAACGAACGTTCAATGTTCAGTTCATCATTGTCACAAACAGGTTTTAGAAAACGGTGACTGGCAATGTTCACTCTTAGCCTTTGTGATGTGATTCACGTTTGATTCCTGATGAACCGATTTCACTACTATTTTTTGCTCGTAATGTACGTTCTGTCATTTGCCCCAGCCTTTTGAGAATAGGTTTTTTTTTCTGGGAGCAACAAACATCAGAACACATGTTTCACAAACTATCCAGATGACCACCATGAAAATGATTAGCAAATCAACCATGATCTACTCTGCAACAATTTCGCCTGCTGTTAATTCGCTGCTGACGATTCAGAATAATTCACTCAGTAACGCGTACTCGACAATTCCAATAACACATTCAGACGGTCGGGTTAACGGGACTATCTCCCAAATCCAAAAAACGTCAGAAAAGACGATCGAAAGGATTGGAATTTATACAGTACTGTTTGGTAAAATTACAACAAACGTGTTATCTCACCTTGAATGTGAATCAACCAGATACAGAAATTCTCTAGCAGAAAAGTGTTTGAAATGGAGTTACCAAACGCGAGTCTGCAAATAGTCCCCAATCAGCGGAAAATGGGCTCATAAAAACAATCGGGTGCAGACAAAGGTGAGAAAGTGCTGAGAAATACCAAGAAAGAAAGTTCTAATAGATCATCACTTGTTTTTCCTCTGAGACACAATACGCCTTCTATGGGTACTGGTCGCAACCGCGGCTGACTGGCTACACATGCCCTACCAACGGAGTCAGTCTTGAAGTACTTCAGGTCATTTGAAAAAGTTTTTCTTGAACAAGCTTGATCAACTAACTGGTTGTTCGTTCCAGTCCGTACATACACACAATACCCTTGTCCCCACCGAATCTCTTTGGCTTCCAGACTTGTACGCAAACAGAATGAGAGAGCCACATCACCACCTTCACTGGTTATAACCAAATGGAATGTCGTGTTACCATACTTTCCAAAATGGGATTCACTGCATGCACAGTCTCAACTGTCAAAACACGCCTAACATCGCAGTCCTCATCTGTTAGTTTAGTAGAAGTTGATGAATTTGGCCAGTTGCTGTCTGAAAACGTTAGAAAACCCGGTCCCTGAAACCAGCGGTTCATCTCATGTGAAGATGAATGTGAAGCTCCCTTCGATTCAGTTCAGACACGTCTCCATTGTGATATAGTGGTGTATTCATGTATTAGTCTCATTCGGTTTGCAACAAATATCGCTAGGCGCGACGAGGTATTACAAATACATTACAGTAGAATCATTGAGTCCGTCCACAAAACTACGCAGTCGATACACATTCTCAGTTCGTCCACAACGAGCGTGATCAGCGTTGCCTCAAGGGCGGTCGTTGTCAGTTCGAGTCTTGAGATGGTGACTAGTTTACACGGAGCCACTCTTGATTTGCCCAGAGTGAAACAACACTTAGCTGAACCGCTGGACGCTGTTATCCTACTATAACCAATCGCTCCGTATCCTACCTCAGATGCATCATAAAACAGGTGCAGTTCTACTTCCATGGCAGTAGATATGTCTTGGAAAACAACGAGGCATCATAATTGATTTAGAACATCGGATATTCATCAGCTAATTCACTTAGGTTAGACGGTTGGTCTCTTCTAGTAAGCTATCCCAACCAAGACCCCGGCTACAAAAATGTTGCGGCAGCTAACGAGCTGAAAATATCATTGGAGCAACTACTCCTAAAGGATCATATAAGGAAGGTGCGCATTTCAGTTTACCCCTACCGGTATAAGACGCACTTGAAGCTGAAGACAATTGTTTATTCTTATACCATATCCAAGTCTTTTTAATAACCCAAACCCGATAGATCTGATCTAACCGTTTTGCACATTCTATTCTCTAGGAGTATATGTTCAACAACCTCGGTGCTATTAGATTTCCACTTTGTAAGACGAAACCTACCTTTTTGTAATATGGCGCGAAGTTTGGCTGTATTAGACATTGCTTCCCCAATCGTTTCGAACGATAACAGGTAGTCATCTGTATGGAAATTCTCCCTTGTAGTTGATAATTTTGAGGCCATAAATTCCAGTCCATGGCCAACCGACGCCCATGGAAACGCGAAGTTTGCACAGGCGGTGAAGTCCCACCGAGAGGGGTGGACGTTCAACTCATACCTCAGGAGATCCATCCAGAGAAGATGAACTCCATCACGGGAAGCCTGACACACAGTTGTCACTTTCTGGTACCCGAAACTGCAAAAATATTTCTTCGATAAATGTTCTTATGATTATTGCATGCTTACGAAAGCGAAGAACTTCAATAAGGTTATTGTTCAGATCAGGTGCTTGCAGCAGAACCTGGTTAAGAGACACTCCTTGATACGCGGCAGCGCCGTCAAACACTATTCGCACCTTATCCGACTTATTCTGGCTAAGTACTGGGTGATGTGGTAGTTACCACCGTTTGGCACAATTAACGCTTTGAGAAGAGAACTTCCTTATATAGCCTTTGCTGATGTGCCCAGTTATAACGGCTGCATACGTTGGTTTTAATGTTGTATTTGTCAGTAACCTTCGCTTAAATGAGTACAGATATCGCCCACATATCATACGATTATCAGGTAGTTGGTTCAACCCTATCTGCAGTGGTAAACCTATTCCGTGCTGACCATCTGAACAAGATACAGAAGCTTTGGCTCTGACTAGGGCTGCATTATCCTCGATTGCCAGAGCAATTTTTCCGAGATATAGTAAGAATGCCGGTTCCAAGTCGACCGAACTATTAAAAAGAACTGAGTGTACCGGCACGTTAATGTACAAAGTTAGTAGTGTTCTGATGAAGATAGAAAAGTGAATTTGCGAAATGGCATTGTATCCTCATTGATTTCTCACAGGCATTTCTTTGTGCTGACTATTGAATGTATATTATAACATACAAATAAATAATTTCGTTTGTAGTCGAGTTAAAACACAAGTGGTTTATTTCGGTTAGTTGGTTAAAAATCTCCCACGACGCGCATTCCTCGTTGGCAAGGTTTGGTGCCGTCACCAGTGTTGAGGATGATGATGCCTTTGTCACAGCCATTCGTCGATATGGATGTCTGGTTCTTTCTGAAGGTCCTCGGCGCCGTGGTCAGAATGAACACCGACTAGACGAAGATGGAGATCCTGTGGACGTCCCTCAAGTTTAGGGATTAGGTATTTTTGGATGAGGCGCGAAAAGACTTCAAACAGGTGAAATTGACGCCTGAAAAATACCGACAATCAAATTTGGAGATTGTTCTGTCTGCCAATAATCATCACAGCAGTTCAAAGCGTCCGGCTCGATCCTCGAAATGGGATCTTTGCCTATGTTGTGTTACTGCTGGAGGTGGTATCAAAATCCTTACCCGAATTGGACTACGGTCTATGAAAGCGCGTGCTGACGGACCAATTTATGATGTTGCCACTATCCATATGAGAGTAATTCAAACTGATTCTCATCGGTTGTCCTTTGACTTTGGAAAGGTTTGTTGGAGCGACTAACCAATTGCTATTTGAAACTTCCCACCTTTAACGCGATCAAAACGAACGAAGCCAGTAAGGTGAATGAACTCCGAATCACCGTAAAACGTTGACTCAGGAAGTGATAACGTTGAGGGTTAGAAAATGGAGCAGGATTATAGCAACATGCATAACAAACTCGAAAGATCGTGATGTTGGTGGACAATAAACTCATTAGGCAAGGAAACGATATCCGAATAAACGTTTGCCGACCGTCCTTTGTCTGGATCGTGAGATTTAATCATAGGTGCAACTGATAGGACAGTAATCCGGATTGGAGTATCGATTAGTGGAAGCTTTGAATACTTTCTCGCTGACAGGGTCCTCAGTTTTGTTGATTAGGTCAGAGTCATTGAATTATGTTCCAACGTGCGCAGTGCTCATCGGAATAGTCATTGCGTTCTCGCTCAGAGTTGAGTGCCTGTCAAAACGATATTCGAATCGGTTTTCAGTTACTCAGTTAGCCATTCATTATTCCGTCCGACGAATGCAAGGCGATGAAAGGTGGGCAGATTTTCTCGATTATGCTGAAGTCGTAACTGATTTGAAACACAACGATCTTGTAACGCGACATGGCGTCTTGCTGTCAACAGCACTATGCGAACCGGAACTTGAACACATGGAGGAAAACTCGCCAAAAGAAGTTTCATTCTGTGAAAGCAGGTCATTGAATGAGCTGACTTGGAAACTGGAAGAATTTTTCTCTGAAAGTCAACGCCCTTACAGACGATGTGTGTGGACCGAACATAAAATCTCTTTTGAGCGATTTTCACTGTTCAGGCCCAGAGGAACTTCGACGAGCCCGCAGCAGAAAAACAAACAAGTGAATGATTTGTTGAAAGGAGCAAGCTTCGATCGAGCGAATAGTCTGTTCATTTCCTCGGTTTTGTTTGCAAAGAAATCCATAATGGGTTTCCATTTTTGCACCGACTTCGGCAGACCGCATTGTATTACAGTCAACTGTGACTGTTCCATCGATGTTAGAAATTTTCAGTAGGTTGTGGAAAATGAGGACATTGAAAGTCTTAACATTTCGGTCGGGATACTGCCACTCAAATCATCAGGCCAAGACGAAACTGTCTTCACTGCTGACCCATGATATTATCGATTCGAAAGTGTCCCACCTGGATTTCAGAGGGCCCTTGCCATGTTCAGTTAAGTACTATTTAAACTTCTGGATAGGTCACCCAACAATTTTGCTTACCAAGACTTTATCCTAATGTATAGCGTTAATGAAACTTATCATGTGATAAATGCATTGTTTGCATTTCCGGGATTTTGAACATATTGTTCTTCGGACCAACGATCCACAGTCACAGCTGGCGGTACAGAGAACGGTCACAAGATGAATCGAACCAATGAGTGTACGTGATCAACATGCGAGTGTTGTATGCGATGCCGTGATAAAACCGATCGTTAGGTATTGCGAAATACTGTCAACCCTATTCATCCACCGAGGTCTTTATTTCGAAAGTAAGAAGCTCCAGAATTATGTGGAGCGATTAGTGATCAGTTGAGCTCGGCCAACACCATACCGCCTCCGATCAGATTATTTCACGGAAAGAAACAGTTGTACACTCAACGAGTTGTTGTTCATTGAATGAGGGAATTGGAAGAGATGTCATCGATTCTGCTGCCTCGTCCGTTCCTAACACAAAGCAGAACGAACCCTTCCCTTCGTGAACAATTTCATTTGTCTACGCCAAAATCATCACTTGTCCACCTCGCATCTCACGCCAATGGGCCTCGATGTCAGCAAACAGTGCTCGGTGTGGCAGACGGTTAGCTGCCATCCTTAGTATATGACCTAACCATCTCCCTCCGCACAAATGTAAGGAATGAACGAAAGAACTAGTTTGACAACCAGTGCCAAACACCCGTTCCCTAACCTTCTCGTTGCTCACTCACTGGTATCACCCGATACGAGCGATTGAACGCAGATATCAGTGGTCAAATACCTAAAGACGGTTCACGTCTTCTACCCTGAGGGGCCAGGTTTGGCAGCCGTAAAGTAATACAGCCCTCACTGTTGCCTGATATACACGACCTTTAAGCTTCAGAATGATACCTTTCTGTCGCCATATGTGCCTCAGGTTAGTAAACACCGCTCTAGCCTTGGAAATGCGTGCCTATATTTCATTCTCTACACCTCCGCCGCCCCCGTTGATGCAGCTTCCCAGGTATACAAACCGGTCAACAACCTCCATGACTTCATTATATAACATTAAACCCACGTAATCACAGCAATCTTCCCGAAGCACTATGCATTTCGAGGCTGCAAATCGCATTCCGAAGTACTTAGCAGAACGTGAAATTGCATTCAGCGTTGCTTGCTCTGCTTGAAAGTTGTCAAACAGCAACACCTTATCGTCAGCATAATCAAGATCAGTCAGCCTTCCACCAGGTAGGAGGTCCACACCGGCATCATTTGAATGTCGCAGACAGTCCTCCATTATTTCGTCCATGACGAAATTGAAAAATAATTAGTGAAAGGGGACAGCCTTGACGAACGCCGCTCCTGGTGCTGAAACTGTCAGACAGCTCACCGTAAACCCTAATCTGAGCAGAAGTATGGGAGTAAAGCGCCGACAGTATGTTCACATA
>JTDE01000133.1:54859-79304 GCA_014338405.1 Paragonimus skrjabini miyazakii
AGGAAGTCCTAATCGCGGGGTTATCGATTGGAGTTAACAGACAGTAACTGTGTCTTCATTTCGAGACGATTGGGCAACCTGATAATATAACTTACTTTGATTTTGGACATAAATAACGATCGTCCTTGCTTCATTTCGGATGTGTCCGTGATATTTTTACTTGTGCCCGTCGCTGCAATATTACCACACATTTACCTCAAGATTCGGCATATCTTCTCTTTTAAATGGAAACACGTTGGCAGCATTCGAAACCGCTGCAATTGGTACTTCTTAACATATTTGGATTCGAAGCAGTTCATTCCCTTCAGAAGTTTGAACAAAACAGTCAGAAAACGAAAACTGGTAGATGCAAGCATTTCGTAATGAATCATCAGTACCAAATTTACAATAACATGAAACGGTTTTTTTAAATTTTATATCGAACAGATAAAGGTCAGGGTGGATAGTCAATCGGTGGGTTAAAAAAGGATTTTGTTTCACTATAATCATTAACAGCTTTCAGCCGCACCTATGAGTGCTATGATTTGGACTGTCGTTGTTTCTGATTGTAGTTAACGAACTGGCCAATCCGTAAATAAGTATACATGTATAAGGAGCAAACATTGAACATAGAACAGTGGAAATCGACCAAAAAGAACGGGTCAACAACGTTACGGATGTAGGCTTATCATTGACTACGATGCTGCCATATCCACGAGCGTGTCTTAAGCTTGTTGAGCGGGATGGTCAAAGTTTTCAATACCCGTGACCACATCATTGTCTGACTGCTGAGCAACGCACAATGCAACAGACTCCGTCGAGATACGGTGTACGTTACGCAAACAGTGTGAATTATGTTTTCATTACCTTGGTTATCGATCACGAACTAGCAAACTTCCCAAATACGCGCCGATGGATTGTCGCATGGTTCACTCAGTCTGCTCATTTGATACAAACTAACTGGCGGAGCCAACGACGGTCATATATCGGGAGCTTATGTAACTCTTCTTCGAGATCTTTGATTTACCGCGCAAAGCTAACCCACACGTGCACTATGAACCTTTATCTTAATCGGCAGTTGCACGTCTTTGCGACACCACCGATGACAAACCGTAGCAAACGCAGTACGTGTTTCCGTTATGGATACCTTGTCATATCAGTGAGATCGAACTTCATAAGTAAGTAGAGTGATCGACAGGCTCGAGTGGCTTGCCAACACTAGCAAAAATAGGCCAGCCGAATCGTCCATCAAAGTCCTTAGCTCAGTCAAATCGAACTGGCAGTCTGCAAGCTCGTTAGCCATTTTTCCCATCTTTCCTCTAACTAACACCGAACCGACACTCAGCGCGGTCAAAAATAGGGGAAGGAAGCACCAGGAATTTTCCTGATAAACTTGCTTTTTTCATCTCTTCGGCTCGCTAGGGCTAAGTGTCCTCCTGGTCTTCACGCAGACGCTTCGTTGATTTTCATTCTACTTCGCAGTTTTCTTTGTCGTTGCGAAATCCGGGACGCCGGTCGACTTCTATTGAACTGATAGAAATTCACTTCTACCGTGCCTACAAAGCTCCTTTGAAACAGACATCTTTATGAGAGGTTTGCCGGGCTGTTGGAGTTTTTGCTCCGTGCTCTTTTATATCACTTCTTAACAGTTTGTTTGGCGGTGCTGTTTTGCTAGTGGTCCGTACACACTCGTTGCTCGGTTCCCACAGGACACTATGCTTGCAAGCTGGCGATCTTTGGATAAACAGTAAATTAAAACGTGCACGGACAATGGCCCGGTGATTACTCTTAAAGTGGGAGTACTACGAGGAAGTTTTGCGTCAATTGAACCGATAAACGTAACAACATCGGAATGTTTACTTTATTCCAAGTGGTCACAAAGTGCATCGTAAAAGGTACTCCTTACGTGCACTACTGCTGCTTTCCGAGACGACCGAAATTGTTTTCTCTTTCTGAAGCATGGTAGCAATCACCAATACGTTTTTTCGTTCCTCGTACTGGACCTCACCAACCCGTCGTGTTTTTTGACAATTCCCTACGACTTGGTTCATTGAATGTAGGATTAATCGGGTCTCTGATTCATCCGTCTGTCACCATGACGCCACATGAGTAATGGCAATGTGTACAAGATCGGCAAGCTAAAGAATAGTCAAAACCGGATGTCCAGAGTTTTGGGTGATCGAATGCTTGACAAAGATGAGCTCAATGAAGTAGTCCAGTTGATCCAAGGTTGTTGGGGCTCACGACCGTTTGTGTTACGGAAGCAGCCCAGTAAAAACACAATGTATGCTGTGGGCAGCAATTAACTGTCACTGTTATCCTTGAGTCCATTATGTAACATCTGGACAGATGTACGAAAAATGTATGTAGAAATAATCCTTGGATCGACGATATTGTTCATTCTGTTGGAAGATTAACTTGTATAACTTGTAAGCACCTTTTCTGTCGTCGTGATCTATTGCCTCGTCCTCCGTCAGAAGCAGAAGTGGTCCTGGAGCTTAAGTTATTGAAGTGTAATAAGGCTGCTGGTCCAGACCTCCTCCCTCCTTTTCTCTCTTCAAGGATGGTGAGGAGAGGTTGATATCAGAACTGACGCGACTCCTCCAGACGATCTGAGAGATTGGAGAGGTACCTCGTGATTGGTGCCTATCAACAGTCATTCCCGTATTCAAAAAGAGGGCTCGAAGTTTATGTGACAACCACAGGTGCATCACTTTGGTGTCTATTGCGTCCAAGTTACTCACTGGCCTAATTTTACGTCGGCTCACTAAGCCCAGAGAAAGCCAGATACGCGAATAACAGGCAGGATTCCGATCCGGTCGAGGGTGCGTTGATCACAATTTAACCTTGCGACGGATCTTGGAACATCGGCACTCTTACAGACAGCCGACAGTCGTCGTATTTTTGGCCCTAAAATCTGGTTTCGATTCAGTTGCTCGTAACGTTCTCTGGAGCTGTCTCCTCCGCAAGGGAGTACCAGAGAAATAGGTGAATCTGTTGAGATCACCGTATGCCCACTCTGCAAGCAGGGTGAGAGTTTATGGACAACTATCTCGGGCGTTCATCACTCCTAGTGGTGTTCGTCAGGGCTGTCCGATTTCTTCCTTCGTGTTCAACTTTGTCATGAACTACATTCTGGAGAGTGCGTTTGAGAAATCTAGTGAACTTGGTATTGAACTTCTTCCTGGTGCTAGATTGACCGATCTGGAGTATGCGGACGACATTGTCATACTTAATCCCTCTGCCGAATACATACAGACCATGCTGGACAGTTTGAACGACCGAGCTGGTTTGTATGGAATGCGATTCGCACCTTCAAAGTGCAAAGTGTTGCTTCAAGACTGGGGCATTTCCACTCCTACTTTCTTCATTGCAGGTAATCTGCTTCAGACTGTGGACAGTTTCACATACTATCTCGTCAGCCTGTAGTAATGCTGATGAGATATCAGCGAGGATTGCAAAGGCACGCGTCGTCTTTGCCAAACTGCGTCATCTGTGGCGTCGAAAAGACGTCTGGTTGTCGCTGAAAGGAAGGGTATATAATGCCTGTGTGCGTTCCATTTTGCTATATGGTTCAGAAACGTGACTTGTTTACAAAGAAGATATTAACAGGCTTGCTGTGTTTGACCATCGTTGTCTCCGCCAATTGGCCCATATTAAATGGACTGATCGCGTGAGCAATGCGGCAGTTCGCTGGCGCGTATTCCGGAACGTTCGGGATGCGCGATCAATTGGTCGGTTAATCACCGTACACAGCTTGCGATGGTTGGGCCACGTACTCCGTATGTCATCTAATCGTTTACCGTACCGGGCATCATATACTGAGGTCACCAACAGTTGGGTAAAACCGCGTGGTGGTCAAGCGACGAAGTGGTCACGAAATATGAAGACCTTGACTGCTCCATTGAGCAAAGTGGGTAGGTGTCGCCTGCCTGGCTGGGGTCCTCGTGATCACTCAAACCGCTGGTTTGAGACGCTATTCGAGATGGCGGTGTGTCGCAGTCAATGGCGGACCTGTATCTATACCATTCTTAGTTATTCCGCTCAGTCTTCTTTTATTGATTTTCAACCTCCATAGTAACGTTTTCTTCTAGGATATTCCACATCACTTGAGGCGAGCGGCGGCCCGAGCCACAGTACCTTTTGGTCAGGCTCATGGCTGTTATTATGATGATGATGATGCTCAACACTTTTCGCACTATGCCGTTAATTTTGCAAACGATTATTCCTGGATGCCGCAGGTGTTTCTTGCTGCGATCGATTTTTAACAACCAAATGTGAAATTTACAAGTTTCTGACATGGCTCCGTAACTCAGCTGGTAGACCGGTTTTCGGGTTTGTGCATGCTGTTTCTGTCACTGATTTGAATCCAGCCGAAACCCTGATTTTCCACATTTGAGTCTGTTCTAAGCTGCGTTGGTGTCTTTCGGCGGGAATAATCACACTGATACATAGTTATCCCTCCCTCCCGTTTTATAGCCACCCAGTTTGTTTCTATGCTCAGGATAGTTTATGTTATCTCTACTCGTGGTACGCAGCGGCGGCGGTGATCAAATTGTGAACCATCACTTGCATATCTGTCTTTCATGTCACATGTGTTGATAGAGTGTTCATAGATCAACCGTTACGGTCAGTCCGTTTAAATAGCGAATGAGTTAACAGTTCTGCATAACGTTGCAAAATGAGATGACTGTTTCCGGTGAAAATCCAGTGGTGTTGGTATACGTGTTCCGCTTTCTTATAGGCGACCGACTGCATGCATGCAGAATACTCCATTCTTCGCGACGCTTACCATTTGTGTGCTTGCTACATATTATCGTGCTTCTTACAGCATGTATGTAGACATAAAAGCGATATATTTGTCCTTTGGACGTACTTCGTTCATAAAGGTATGAAACAGAGGCTGTTTGAGCAAAGGATTGATTTTATCGAACAAGAAAAAATTGGGTTAACTGACCATTTTGTATATAGTGGGATCATTTACGCCGAATTTTATCTGAGGAAAGTCGAACTATGAGTAAAAATCTGATAGTGTGACCGGTTTGATTGAGTCTGTTTTATTCTACCATGAGGAGTGCAGGTCTATGGCTCTTTTCAAACGAGATTGCGCAATGGCACACAAAACCACTAAGGCGACTCCTTGCCTAGTTCCATATTGCTTCGTTTTCGTAATAAGTTAGCTGATATGACTTAGTTAACACACAGTGACCATTGGACCACTTGGCTTAGTACTTGCGTGTTCGGGAAAAAGAAGAGAGCAACTTGTTTGTATTATTAATAAAATCCGTAGTCACTTCAGCTCCTTTACGGGGCGCCGTGTACCTAGGCGGAAATCAACTGCAGATGCAGAAACGTTTTATTACTGCACAAGGTTTATGGACTTACTTGAAAGTATATTGAGTTATGGTTATTGAACTGACTGTCGATTTGTTTCCAAATCAAAGCTGTGCCAACCATATCACAAAACACTTGACTGTGACAGGTGATAAAGCTATTTTCTCAACTTGAATTCGATCTGTTATGTGTCCACATTTGACGAGTATTGGCGCATCATACAGGTTGCTATATCGGTTTAACACTAAACATGATGTTTATGATTGTAGTTCAGCTCTCAACACTGTTCATACAGAAGAATGAGTGTCATAACACTGACCTCTTCATTCTCATTTGCAAATTACAAACTACGGCGTTTACGTGTGCAAATAACTTCTCAGTATGCTGTCGTTTACCATCTACTATGCATTTTTAATGTTTGGTGTATCTGAGGATGTACATTGTATTTTGTTTTAGTTAACGCTTATCTCTAATAGACAACACATTCTGAATCTAAGGCGAAGTGATTATCGAGATTCGACTCTAGTGGCCAACACATTAATGATCAGACAGTATACCGTGCACCTTCTTTTGTCTAATGGCATCAGCTGAAGTACGAATTAGTACACTCCACGACAGTATTTTATACCGTCTGATTTACGTTTGTCTTCTTTCAGATGTCTACAACCAGGTTGTTTAAACTTTTGGATTTACCTTTGAGCGTATCAATAAAGGTAGGTGATCGGAGTTAATACCAGCATGTTGTCTTAATTTTTTTTATGTGCCAGGCTGAACTCACTTAACCTATGCTTACGAATCGGTATGTTTGATCGCGTAATTCTCATTATTTTCGATGGTGAACCGACTTTTGCATAAAATTCGAATGAACTTTGAAGCGTTTGACCTGTAGCTTTTCCGTTGTTAGATCATTCCTTGTTTCCCGTCGGTAAGATACTTTCGTCGTACTTTACACACGCTTGTGTAACTAAGTATTGTAACTGCCAGCAGGAATACACTGTCCTATGATTGAAGATGGGCCACTCCTTTCACATGGTCCCAGTGTTTTGCCATTTGTGGGTACATGTCACGACACCGTAACGTGACTTGAAGGCATCCACATCGTTTTAGAGATGACGCTTATCAGTTTGGTGTTTCCGTCGTCCTTCCTGTTGTCTGTTGCTACCACCTTATTCCAGCCTTTATCGTCGTTTGCGGTGTTACTTGTATTTTTTGTTTTCGTAATTTGTATATTTTAGTTTTCTACCTGTTTCTTGCCATCTGTCCATTACAAATCCATTTATACACATAAATTTAGGTGTACACGATGATTGTAATTGAACTGAATCGATGTTTATATTGGGTCTGTTAGTGTGCTACTAGGTTACTCATCTTAGAAATTTACGCCTTCGGTTGTTTGAGTTCGACAGGAGCTAATGCTTACCCAGAATGTGTTTTGCTGAGCCATGTGTGTAGACTTTGTAATAATTGGAAATATGCTGTTGCGTCTATCATTAATTTTGCCATTTGTTGATCTTTTATCCTGCTAGATCGGTCCGTTTATCATCGTACATGTACCATTTTGCGTTCTCCCACTTTTTCTCCGTATAGAATATGCAATTCAATCCGAAAACATTACTTAGCAGACGGCTAAGTGAAGTGATTGGGCTGATTGTACACATCGATCTGGAATATGTTATTTCGTGTGAATCCTTCCCGGTGTTAGGCATTCACGTTATAGAAGTGGACGCCGTTCCTGGGACTTGTTCGTTTAACTGAACTTCATTCAGATTTATTATTTTAATACACATGTATTTTAAAGCTTATTGTTTTTCAAGAAAATGGCTGCGGTTTTTGCTGTCTTGAGCAGATCCTTTTGTTTTTACACAATATTATTATCTCATATATTTAAACAACATTGTCTAAGCATATATTGCCTCGTGCGTGGCTTCAGTCACTCGATAGATCTTTGCTTTCTGTTTGTCGGTTTGATATGCTTCCTTGCGCCTGATACTTTTAATTTGTAGCTACATGGCCTACAGAATCCGGCACGTACACTCACTCTTTGTGAAGTGTCAGCTCTGGTGGATTGTCTGGTGAATTCACAAACCGTACAATCAAAGGCAGGATAACCTCCGCTCAGTAACATTGCTGTTTAAGCCCTTTGTATACTCCTTGTCATTCTGTTAAAAGTTGTGTTTATAGTGCGATTGGAGGACATTTGTGCTGTAGTCGATCTACGTGGAAGGTATACAGAAAACATGTTTTCCATCAGTGGTGTTTGCAAACTAATTCCCATCTGTGGTGGGAACATAGTATTACTTTTCTCAGCCATTAGACTCCTGCAAGTGAGCACGCATCCACCACAGCCGTAGCAGGTATTGTATGAAAACTGGTGCAAATTGTTGATCCCCGTAACCACCAGTGAAGGGGCTGATAACTGCTTTGACCTTGTAGATCTTGTTGACATCACGCGCCCCGGGGACTCAAACCCACGACCGGTAACTAGGCTTCAGATGGTTGTCCATCTCCGTGCTCATCCGACCACTCAATTTTGTCACGCTACCACTGGACATCGTTGGTGGAAGTGTTGTATTTCTTATGGACCCTGTGTCTTCGATTGTTTGCGCCACCTTGCTCTCTGCTTTGGTGAATCTCTAAAGTCTCGCCAAGACGAATCGGACGCAGTACAAGCTTTAGGTGAAGTATAGACACTTAGATTACTTTCATCGGTTAATTGTTCCGCGACTTTTGTGTACAAGCCTCAAACTAGAATCATCATACTAGAGCAGCAGTGTTTTACGATTCATGGAAACGCAATGCAGGCTAGGTGTAAAAGATAGTTTGGTCCGTATCCAAACAGGTGGTCCTGGCTAACCTATTGTCCAACCGTTTCAACAGTGGCTGCATGCGATCGGGTCAACGGGCGGTGTATCCCGAGTTATTCCGTCCCCGAATACAAGTTTCGGTTAGAAGCAGTTAATGGTCGATTCAATTGATTAGATAGTTGTCGCACTTAATGAGTCCTTGACACAATTGCTCATTTGTAGTGCGGGAGCGCACGCTCGCTTGATGGGCTATTATTTGGAAAACAAGTATCGGCTCGTTTTCCATCCTCTCTTGTCGAGTTGTTTGTTCGTTTTTCTATCTCATATCCGGCCGTCTGACTTGTTCAAATAAACGTGGATCGTATGAGTGCACGTTCCATCTTGATGACAGCGAATTTTCATAGCACGCCTGCCTGCCTAGTTTCGACAAAACCAACTTGTCTGATGCGTAAGTGGGCATGGATTACTTGATACATGCTAATTTGCATGTAGTTTGCAAATTCGACTGATACTTTAGCACAGTAATCCCGGTTGTGAGCATTCAGTTTGAAGACTGGCGGGTGTCTATGCGGGAATTTCGTTCGTTCTCCGGGGATTAATGAGGCCTGCCAGTGTTGAGCTCAGCTAGTTCACTGTGGATTTCAAGCAAATTAGGCCGAGAAATTCAGTATCTGTAGGCTGGTAAACTTACATATGTATCAGCGTTGCACAGACACTGGGGAACCTCGAACGAGTAATTTTTTGCACAGACTTTTCATATTAAATGTTAATACGTAGCCGAGGTATAGTATGCGAACTCTCAGCAGTGTCATTGCATTACCACTTTGTGTCACCTTACGCTGCAGGTTGAATTCCGATTTGGCGAAAATCATCTCTGCAACTTCGATGGATAGGCCAATCGATGGTTCTGTCGGTTCCTCATTCCCAAGTCCTACCAGTGAAAATGTCGGCTAACTGGACAAACTGCTGGCAGACTATATAGAACTGCTGGATACCACCCTAATTGGTTGATCTCATCCGGCAAATGTGCAGTAGCAGATCCGGGTTCAACATTTGAGTGACACAGATGATAGTCGCATTAATCCGGACCAATCGACAGTCGAATCAAGCCGATCAAGGATCCATACGGTGCTAGGTGGAGTAGTAAAAATGACTAATCCCCACCTCAGATCTGCAGAGATCTATCAAAAATGAAGTATGTTATTGTAAAAACTAGTGATAAAATGAAATGGAGACTGAAAGGTTATATCTCCTAGTGCACGAGTCGGCTTGCTTAGTGAAGTACTCAGGCGACCAACAGATCATCATCATCATCGTAGTCAGCAATACATCTGGGAGTATTTGCGGAGGCTCAGCTACCATACAACCATGGAGAAAAAAACAAGCTCTACCTGAAAAGAGCGAGAGAACACTTGACCATTAAAAATGACTACGTCTATATTCAAACATATAACATCAAGGTGCCTACAACTTTCAAACAAACAGTTAAGCTGTAGATGAAACTCAAGCGTCATCGGCTGGACAGCCGCTCCACAATTTTCATTATCTCGCATTTACTTCACAAACAGCCCGGACAAACAAAGACAACATTCACACCGCGGAGCCTGATTTCACGTCATCTCATCCAAGGTCTTCAGCCACCGACTGTATGAATCGCGAGAGCCCCAACCTGGGAAATGAATGCGACCTACAGTGGTCAATCCCTTGGTAGACGACTTCATTTCTCTGCGCCAAGGCACCATTTGTCCATCTCGCACTTTACGGCATTCGACCGCCGCATTGACAAAAAGTGCCGGGTGTGATAGACGACTAGCTGACATCCTTAGTAAACGACCTAGTCATCTAGGTCTATGCAAACTTAAACGTCGAACAACAAACTCGCTTGGCAATCACTATCAAATACCCGCTTCCTAATCTATTCGTCATTTACGCGTTGGTGCCACCCAGTGCAAGTGATCGAACACAGACATCGATAGTCAACTGGCTGAGAAAGATTCACGCCTTCTACCCTGAGCGGCCAAATATTGCAATCATAAAATAAAACACTCCTCGCAATCGTCTTATATGCACGACCATTAGGCTTCAGAGAGATGCTTCTCTGTCGCCAGAGATGTCCTAGATTATCTGATACTATCCCAGCCTTGTGAATACGAACTTCTATTTAATTGTTTACACCTCCCGGCCGGTGCTGCAACTTCCTAAATGTACAAATCGATCAACAGCTCCCATTACTCCATTATCTAACGTTGACTCTGCGTAATCACAGCGGTCTTGCGGAAGCACTTTGCACATTGAGGTTTCAGAGTGTGAAATAGCGTCTGCTACTGTGTGTGCAGCTTGAAAAATGTCGAACGGCAGCACTGTTGACAGTACAATCTAGATCAGTAAACCTCGTGCCAGTTAGGAGGAGCACACCGCCATCGTGTGAATTGTAGTGGTCAGGACTAGTTACTGAATAGACTAGGTAAATGCGAGTGTACCTCACTAGGCTATCGATGATAACAAAAATGAACGAATGAGACAAAATAGTTACAAAGTTCCAGCAAGTTGTGGTAATCAAAAGGGTTTGACTCACAGGAAAGTGTTCACAAGTGTTCGAGATGACCACCACAGTATTCCAAATTACCAGTATCTGGAAGTGAGTGATATCACAGAGTTATCGTGGACAGCTGAAGCGCGGTCAGGGATGTGACGATGTTCGTAGTACAACGGAGCTAAAAATTGGACGATAGGTCCGTGTCGTATCGTTAAATGACTGCGCAACGGAGAGGAGAGCAGACCGACGTGCACAAAATTTGTATTGAATTGCAAGGTCACTTTTTATCAATTTCAACAAAATGCAAAGGTGATACAAAAAGTCGTTGTACAGAAATGAAGCATTGTTTGCAAACAAAAATAAGGAAATCTCTACAAGTGTCGCAAAGAGTCCATTATTTTGTCTATGACAAAGTGAGACAGAAATTATGAGATTGGACAGCCTGGAAGTACGCTGATGTTGGTGCTGGAACGGTTAGACAGATTATCGTAGATCCTAACTCCAAACGAAGTCTGAGAATGAAGCGTTAACAGTATAGTCACATGCTTATTCGGCACACTCCTGTGTTTAAGCGAACCTGAATGTATAGATCGTTCCATTGATTTTGACTTATCTTTATAATCGAATCAAACGGCAATTTTTGATCTGCGGTATTTACGACGCTGGTCCATAATTTGGCGATGAGTGAAAATTTGATTAGTTTATTTTCCAGGACGAAGCCTTTGTCTTCTCCCCCCAGTGTCTGACTCCGGATACAAGGATTCGATAGAGTATACTTGGTGTCTGAATCCTAGTAATAACCGGAGTCTATGGTTTTCGCAAGAGCCTTCGACCGCTTTGTTGAATGTGGAAACTGTATTCCGGTTGTCTCGGAACAGAAGAATGTTCTCCGTCATCCACACTTACTGAAGCAACTTAGCCGAGGACTTTAATAACGCCTCTGGACATTGTTTTTGGAAATGCTTGTGCGAGGTTCTGTGGGCCAGCAACCCTATTACGTTTGGGAGCGTAAATGCAAATGCGGACCTCAGTTTTAAGTCTATCAATCAACACTGCATAGTTGTGTCGATAACACTGGGCTATCTCTGTGGACCCTCATGTTTCGCCTAGCGTTCTAGTCTGCTGGACTTATTATGGGTGGGTGTGTCATCACCATTCCTGATAGACTTACTGACAGACAGACATCCTGGTCTAGTGGCACTGATAAGCTTGAAGAATCTGCCATTGTTCCCTGTAGTAAGGAAGATTTTTACTCATCTTACGTTTTCTATTCGTCAATCCTCACGATCAGTGATCAACATATGCATCAGCTTCCTGCCGATATCCATCATAAACTTGAAGTGTAAACTGTTAAGATTGATTGTTCTGTCTGATATCTAACGACTGTCTGTGAATTCCGCTGTTCGTTTAACCCACGAGCCACCGTGCAGTACGTTGCAGTACTTATTTCATGGATGATCTGTGAAATTTGGGTTCAGTGGTTATTAGTATCTGTAGGGCTAGAATTGCTAAGCTTTTAATCCTGGCTAGTTTGATGCTTATGTTTTGCCGACAGCTTGCCCATTTTCCCAACAGTCAGTTGCTGCTGTAGTTGTGATCGTTGCATAGCGAAGGTAGGGGAGTAATGACAACGTTTCAGAGCATGATCTGAGTTCATCTATTTTCTCAAAAAATAACGAGTCCTGTAGGGAGTCCTGTGTCACTTCGTAAGTCTTCTACTTGTCATCAAGATATCACTCAAATTGCATAATGCTCTTCATAGTTTCATATTAAAGTTGCATTCGTTGAAACATCCATTGTAGTTAGCAGGACAGTTACTTTGTTTCTTCTCGAGGCGACCGAGTAATCTGAGCATTACACACAAGGGAATGTAGTTCAACATTTGTATACGACAATGCCGTTGTGACTAATGCAAATTAAATAGCGCATTGGTAATCACGATCGCCTCCTTATGGCATGGCTTGCATTCTTCTTCCGGCATGGCGAAAATATGCAATACTGACGAGCTCCAGAAGGAGCGAAACCCAAGTCTAGTGTTTCTTTTTGCAAGTGGTAACCGTGATCAATTGTACGTATGTTTAATTTACTGTCTGATTCTTTATCCGTTAGTCTCATCGAACAATTAAGTAGCATCCAACTTCTGCAGTAGTATTTTTTCTCGCCTCGCGAAACCATCCCGATATCCTAACACACTTGGCAAAATCTTTGTCAACAGATCTATATATACCTGTATACCTTAATGCTAACGTAACAAAATTCAATGAAGCGTGTGCTTCACTCATCCTACCCTTATCTTATCAAACATGAATCTCAATGTTGGTCTCAGTGACATTCTGTCCAGAAGTTTTTGCGCATGTCCGCGCCGTTCTGTTCGTTTTTTGTCTGTTGTTACTTGTTGCCAGTCTTTGTTTCTTTCACTTCCCATCATTTAGGCTATTATCCCTAAACGATGGTTTATTGATTTATCTTGTTCTCCGTAGTCCGCCTGCGCCGGAGTTGTACCGTTCCCAGCAGCTTCCTCTACGACCGTTTCACATTCGATGTAAACAATCTATCGTCCGTGATACTAAGTACTAATCGTTCATACTTGTTCAACCTCTCTTGGTTGAAGAATTTTGAGATACCCACTTCGACATTTCTGTTGATTACTCACACAGGCATCTAGTTGGAAATTCATTTATAAAAATCCAGTCTCTCCTAATTTGAGGCCAATAGCACAATGGTCTACCCGGTTGCTTTACGAGGAGACGATCGACGACCAAATCCCGATTATGCGCTCCTAATGAGCACCAACCTGGTGCTCATTTTCGGATGGGGCTCGCTGTAATGTCAATCTGATTGTGAAAGCTGCGGTCGACTACGAGCACGCTCAATCTCAAACTTACCGGCAGTGGTATAACTAACTTAAGACAACCTCCTGTTTACATCGTTTTACTACATGGAAGCGGTTGTTGATGTGTCATCACGCATTCGGCTGTCGGCAACTGGGCACTGAGGTCTTCTAGCTCCACGGTGCTTTGGAGTAATATTATTGTAGTGTTGCTGAGTAACGTTTCAGTACGTTGGTCATAAATCAAATCTGGTACACAACTTCACTTATCGGACAACACCTTCAAGAACCCAAGCATTTTTCTTCAGCCCGAAACTGATCGGATGATGGTTGAAACCTCATTTATAACTGGGAGTCTTCTTATGAAGTATTACAGCAAAAACCTTGTATAATTATGCCACTCATTTATTTTTCATTAGGTGGCAACCGAAGGCTCGAGATGATCTGTACGTTGACATCCAACTTATCTTTATTGAGGCAACTGCGTTTTTCATTGTCTATTCTTTTCTGGATATAAGCTGACGCTGACTTTGGGAATTTTTGTTTAAATGGTTACGAGTATTCTCTCAAGTTTGCGGTAAACCCTGCTCGTCCACATCGAGACTTTTTTATGTCGGATGTTCTCATCATTTTTTTGGTTATTCCCCTTTTCCACTAAATTTCTGGTCCGCACAACTCGGCATCAGTTTGTTTTTGTTTGTTCAGCCAATCATGGCATGATTTATCTGTGGAAAAGAATGCATACAGAAGTCCGTAGGCTTTCCGACTTTTAGCAGTCACGCTAACGAACACTGACTTCAGCAACCAAAACGGAGTCGAGTGAGATGGTGCGACTCTGACTGCAATTTGATCGTCAGTCAGCCAACGGACGGAAATGTTGTGTAATTCCTTTTCGGTCTGCACTGATGTCGTCTAATAGTTCTGTCGCGAAAACATGCAGTGAACTTTCCTTAGTGATCCTCTTCAAAACAAGATCTGTGTAAAGCAACCGGTATCCGAGTCAGTCAATTCCAGTGTTATTCAAGAATATCAGTACGGATGCGGATCCTCCTATATTGGCGGAACTGGGCTTCAGTTGCGAAGCCGAGCATATCCCGAAATGAGTCGAACAACTGGTCACTCAAACGCATTGTGTCACAGCCACGCACATACGCAAATAATCTGTATAATCCATTGCACGTCATACTCTACTGACGCAACACCAATGCAATCCTGTGACGAAGTTTTGCGTAATGTGTTCAAAATCACAGCCGAATACTGCCGTTTACTGAGACAGTTGCTATCTGAAAATTCAGATCTATATTATTCTCCCGAAAACAACTGTTTGCAGGCTTGTCGCTACTACAGTAGTGACAATGCTTGTGAACACTGACATTTAGCTTTCTCGGCCATCTCATTTGATTCCCCATATTATATAAATGGCCTTCCTTGTACACTCGTACCTACGCATTGTCATTTGTTCGGACATAAATTGTGCGATATTAGTCTGTTATCTTCTTTATACTAATTACGTTATTGCCTAAGCGGAATCCTAAGCAATTTTTTCATTTCGTTCTCATCATACTCGTGTGATTGTGCACTACATCTCGAACACTAACTGATAAACTTACTGATCTCATCACGTAACTGTTGTAACTGGTTGTACAGCCTACGAGCGCGTAAACAGAAACGGAATAACGACCAATGAAACGACGGATAATAGCACGACGAATAACAGTAATGAACAGCGAGTACAGACTATACGCGGTCAGTCAGTCTCTTCCAATCCACCCGAGGCTACCACATGAACACAGGAAAATACTGACCTTCAAACAGAGCTTCTTTATGTCGCTCAGCCCGAAGACCACATGGTCACAAACCCGTTCGTATTTATGGGGTTTGCGAGTAGCAACAAGCAAGTTCATAGGGAATGGACCTGACAAAAGTCTAGATGGTACAATCTAGGTATGTAGTCGGGATGACAACAACAGTTGTCACGAGAGTTTAGGTCGATCGTAAAGACCAGAGCATTGCATGACCATGGCAAGGGTGAAGGTTATCCACAAATGAAATTTGTTAGTCTTCTTGTTACACAATGTTTAAGGGGAACTGGCGTCTCCCCTGACAGTAACGTACACAGCAGACGACGTTACGCAAGTGAGACTGTCAGGTTGCTTTTTGAGTTAAATAACTCATTGTGAAATTTCAGTAGACTACATAACTCGTGACTCGCCTGTTAATTAAGTTCAGTTGATTCGTCGGTAACGCGCGCAGTTTTCATCTGCATGACTTCTGATGTTTCATTCGTAGAGGAGAAAAAGTCAGGTTTTCGCTCAACAATACACAAACACACCAAGGGTATGCACGTGTGTTTTTGCTTGTATACCGGCAATGTATATGTGGGAGCGAACTGTGGTTCACCTCTATATCTTTGTTCATATCCATTGACATCCAGAACAGAATAACTTCTGCTTCCGAAGCTTATCTGATTAGAACGTCTGGGCCAGCCTATGTAAATTTGTGTTTCTTCGTTTTTTACATTCCAGAAACTTTAAAGATAAAAAACACCGGAAGTAAATTTTAGAGACATGCTCATCTCTTGCAAAGTTAACTATTAATGATGTTCAATTTAAAATTAAAGATAATAGCTCACGCATATTCTCCATATTGATGCAATGAAAATTTGACGCCAATCACATAACTAAAAAACGAATTATGGCGAATCAGCACGATGCCTTGGATTTTTTGAAACACTTCTTCTGTAAGTTAAAACCACATTATTATTCTCAAAATTCAATACAAACCATTCCAGTGTTGATTACTATGTGACTGACAGCTGGCTGCTTTTCAGAAGTGGTCACTTGTTTATTGGGTTTACTAGATGGTCGTGTAACATGCATGCCGGCTGTTTCTTCTCTGATCATCCGTAACACTTACGGACCAACTTTAGGGCAAAGTGGAGAAACCGGAGGACAGCGTTCTTTCGAAGTAGGGGTTCCAACCACAGTCCTGTAAAAGGATACAACACAAACAAGCATGAGCTAGAGGCCCAGTAAGCCATGCATACGACTTACACAAACGAGAACTAAAACGGCGTTGACAACATAGCAGCACGCTCCGTTACACAGTTCATATTCAACCTGTGCGCGCCTGCTTCTGAGTGCAGCGTACGTTGTAAAAAGCAACTCTGAGATTCCATAAATTTGAACCCAATATCCACCAAAATTAATTACATAATGTATATTCCCATAAAATGTTTACAAAGTCTCTTTTAAGGAGAGAAACTAGACTCACTGCTCAACTATCAGAGCTCGGCAGTGGTGCATGCCTTTCCCACAGCCGGGATTTAAACTCCTGTCATGTTTTCAAGAGTCAGCCGTTCTGACCACTGCGCCTTTAGGCAAAACCGAATTTTCTAATGCTGAGGCTAAGTCTGTAAGAAGGCAAAATCTACAATCATTTTTGGTTGATATTCACCTTGTATCAATCGAACTCCTTATTAAGTATCGGTAATCAAAGTGCCGCCCAACAAGTTGAATTCCTGTTATTCCGACTTAGACACAAGTCTTAATTGTGGGCTCAACAGCTAGGGTTAATATAGTAGTTATCGTCTTCCTTCGAAATAATCAGCTTACTTTAACATTATTAGTAAGTCAATGAGGTTGAGCGTTTGCATTGTGTAATTCAGTGGTGCCTGATGTGAAGTGAATGGCACATTGGTCAACACCGTTATCTCATGGTAACGTGCCGGGAGTTGAAATGTCGGCCATGGCAAGGATATGCCATATTAATGACGAATTCTAACAAGAGCAAAACTCGAGTCTAGTGCTTCTTTCCGAACGAGACTGGTTAAGCAGTCTACGAGACTGCGATAGCTGCAATAAGTTTTGTAATGAAACTGTTTTTCTTACTTCTGATCGAAAACAGTACTTTGACACCGAATATTTTCTGTACATTTTCAGCCACGAGTGAATGATTTCGGAAACTGCTGTGGTTTATTATTCTTGTTTCACAACGTCATATTAATCTTTTCTCCCTTATGCTAATTGCCACTATCAGTTCGATTGTATTTGTTTAAGGCTTGTCTGGTGTATTGAGGGGAAACTATTTTATCCCACTTATTATGAAAATTGTAAATTTTACTGTAAAATTCAAGATGACCAATAATTTTTCTAGCATGTTAGAAGCTGTATTTTGTAAAAGCGCCTACCAACATCTTAGATGTAAACGTTGTAGAAAAATTTTTCCCGTTACTCAGCAGTACTCTCTAAAAACTCAACTTGAATGATCATGCTGTGCACTGCATGAGGTTAAGCGGGATCCAGTAATGTCTCAGAAATCTTGTAAATTCTGTGTCAACCTTTTGGGATATCAAGGTGATTGTGCAGACTATTAACATCGTGTGCACTTTTTTTGTAGTGATTTTTATCGACCGAATTCGTGTCCATTAAAACTGTTGTAAAACGTTGGTAACTATATGTAAGAATAACTTCATTGGCGGCGTTCTTCAGATTCATTTGGCATTTTGATATACATCTTTCGCAATATATAACCATGTTGCACGAGTTTATTTACCAATGGCATTCAATGTGGGAGGGTTGCTGATACCCCCAGGTGGACGGTGCCAGATGCAATGGCATTGGATGTGCTAATGGATTCGAAATTCTTCTACTTTACAGTAGACTGTTGAGATTTTTAGTTGGCCATTATTGAAAAATGTGATCGGAAATGTTTTATCGAAACAATTGTGTCATTTTGAAACGCCCACATTCGAAGTAGATATGCGACACTGTCACCTTCTACTAATTACATGTTTGTCTGAAAGATATTTTCCCATTTTTCAACGGTTATTTAAATAACGTGCTCCGTAAGCGTAATCTTGTTGATTTCTCATCTGTTTCATAGTACCGCTTGCAGTTTAAATGGAAAGACCCATAATGCCAATTCTGGAATTTTATTCACAAAACCGCAGTAACCTATGCATTCCTATGGGTTATTGTCCAGAAAGTAATTACGGTTTTGATTCTGATTGGTTTTAACGCCTACTAATCTGGCGATCAGAGCTGTCAACCAATGAAACGTAGTGGAAAAATGACAGCCTCAAATAGATATTGCACCGTATGAAATAGGTTGGAGCACATTCAAATAAGCCTTAAACGTCCTAAAATCATAACAATTCACGAGTAACCCAAACTTGACAAAAGTGGATGGTTTTCGGCAGTTTTTATTTTGACCCCAGCTAGACAATCATGTTTTGTTTATTCGGTTCATTGATTAACAATTTTCGATGGTTGTAATCCATTAATAGCAATTTCCAAGTTTATTTGTTTCTTTGATATATTCCGTATCCTCTACATGTTGAACCTGATTAAGAAACCAGGATGACGGTAGAATTTCAGCTGGCATCACAACCATCAGAAAAGTATGATTACTTTTAGTTAAGGTAAATCCATTCTAAACCGAACAAGCCAATGGAACACTAAACAGATCAGAAGTGAAAGAATATATTATGGTTTGTATTGACGGTCATTGACCAGTGAATTCTTGGTTGAATTAAGTCGCGCTAAAACGAAGATGAGTAAGAGTTTTGTAAAATGTTTCTACTCTCTCAAAAAGCTCTTATCAAGACATTTCACTTAGATTATTTACAGCCTACCAGCTTCTGGTATGTCGTCCACACAAGTTTTAATCGCATCAAAAGTTGTCATTATATAATTAAGTCCTATTGTTAACATCTCCTGAAATGGATTGAAAATTTGCCGAATTATTTGTCCGCTTGCTTCTAGTTCGAGGTTCACTTTTTGAACTTGATTTTTTTCATTCCCATTTCCCAAGTCAACAGAATATTTGAAGGCAGCCGTCAATCTGTTTGCTTCTAGTTCAAAGGGTTGTCTGGAATTAGATTTTATACATTATTTTTCATTTTTCTCCGACATATTCAATCAAATTAAATCAATTTAATCGTTGTTTGAATTGACAAGCTAAACATAGTGAAATACCGATTGTAAAGTGCAACTTTCCCAAGACAGACAAATGAACATGTTCATTCGGTCTCTTGTTCTACGAACCGCGTTCATCTGCTATGTTGGTTGAGATTATTGTTCTCAACATCCTCCCAGTTCAGACTGACTGGTTACAAAAAATTATCATCGGGTCAGTCCCAACCTAATCATGTTTTTGTAGACCTTTGTAGATTTAATGCTGATGTGGTGGTGAATTCTTGTTGCTCAACTCCACTGCGTTCAAGCTGGATGGCCTAACGTTGTTACTAATTTTTATCATCACTTCCGCAGTGTACTATGGACAGTAGTAGGTAATCGCTCTGGTTCGGCTTCTCACGCAGCGATCTAGGCAATCATGTGTTGTGTCGCTCTGCCATTATGCACTGGCTTTTTGTTAAACACGGTGAAGTTTATCCAAACCACTACGCCGGCCAGTCGGTTAAGTGAGTGTAGGTAGACGAACTGACGACAAAGTGACAGATTATGTTGTAGTTTTTCTACGTGCCTTGCAGTAAACACGAAAGTTTAGTCACAAAGATGTCTAACGGTGGACAATCACACGCATGATCAGTTTTTGTTAATCTATCTCTGCCTCAGTTTACACTCACAAACAATTTAAACTCACTTAAAATGGAACAAATTTTTCTTCTTGATTAGGCAACTTAAATGCAATATGAAACGTTTAAGATACCAACTGAAATATGGTGTTAAACTACTTGTATTCATCGTCTTGCACAGTAGTTGGTATGGCATGGTTTGTACATGTTATGTTCTGACCCACTTGTGTTGGTATCGTTACATCCAAGAAAATCTGTTAAAACCTGCTTTCATTCAGTAGTCTTTCCTAATTCATATATATATGTTCTGTAAACTAAAGTTTTTTGTCACAACAGAAATTCTTTAGAACTAAAATCCTAGTAAATCGGTTTGACTGTGTGCAAAGATCTATCCAACCATATATGCCGAATGAGAATAACGTGTATGAGAACGGTTAAAATGTGTTTCATAAGTAGATTAATGTTGACCATTATGTTGTTTATATAAAAGTATTGCTTTGAAACAAAAGTGATAACCTTAATCTTGACAACCTGATTAGTTGAAGCATTATTTGCCATTGTTTCTTCCAAAATTGTTTTTTTTTTATACGAAAAACTTGATATTTCATTAAACCCTACAAAAATGAAAATAGAATGAGATTTAACTAAGTTTGCGGCAATTGGGTACACACCAAAAACGGTTGTAGGTCAACCCTGGCTGGTTTCTTATTACTGGCACATAACTGCGTATGGATCGGAAGTTCAACTCAAATCATCACGCTTGTAGACTGGCCTTTTCGTGTACTATTCGACAGATCTTGGAGGAAGTTTGATCGGATTATCGTCTTCATCGTTTAAGCCAAATGCAAGTTTAACATGGCTTGTCTCGTCAGGGAAAATAAACGTAGTTTCATAATCGTGACCTTTGGGTTTTGACGAGTTCAAAAATTGCCTGCCCCTTGTTTTTATCCTGAGTAAAGTCGCCCGTAATTCTCAGCGGGTGTAACATGTTCGGCGAACTTCCGGTGATTTCTCATTTTTTGGCATTTCAAACCCACAATTGACCCTGGATAATAACAACATTGCTGGTCTGGATGAAGTACGTTTTTCATTTATGTCTGGTGGAGAAATTTGATTTACAGGTTTTTTGTTTGAAGTTGACAGCACATTTTATGTGTTTTTTCTTAAGACAGACAGGTGATCTAAACTTCATCTGTATACGACTGAAAATAAATTTTTGTGCATCAAGGTTTGACCATGCCTACTGGTATTACTCTTGTAGCTGTAGAACAAGTCTGGTTCACAGCAAGATGTGTATTCACTACATCACACACATCTCATCTAGTCTGTTATGGAGACTATAGATACAGGTCAATGTCGAACAATCTGATTGGCCAATGCAGATATTCTTCGGTTTCGTAGAACGAACTCATTGTCTTCAGCAGAACTGGATTCAGCTGCTCCGGAACTTGTGTTCGTCGTCTCCTGCTTCCGTAGGTGCACTCTGTTTTTCCTTAATGTTCCATGATTTGTGCGTACCACATAAGAACGCTCACCGTCTCGTCCTTGCACAATACCTGGGGTCCATCTGTCAGAGCCCATACCGAACGGCTGAATCCAAACGATATCCCTTTCGTCCAATCTTGGCAGCTCATGAGACCCTTTGTTATACACTTGTCTTTCTCGTTCCGTTCGTTGTTTCAAACGTTTTCTCACGGTTTCCCACGTTATAGTTTGTAGAGCTGGACGATCCTCAACAAGTGTTATTCGAGTTCTCATTCTTCTTTCCATGAGCCGGACTCAAATCTATATCTGTTGACGGGGTGTTTCTGTGTTCTAGCAGTGCCAGATAGGCGTCTTTTTTGGCTGTTAAGTATTCATTATTTTCTTTACCTCCTTCAAAGCAGATTCCGCTTTACCATTAGACTGGCTGTGGTGTGGACTGGAGACTTCGTGTTTGAACCGCCATTTTTCGGCAAACTCCGCAAACTGTTGTGCTGAAAACTTTGGACCACCATCTGATCTCACACACTTTGGAATACCATATCTTGCGAATTGGGATTTCAATCTGCCGATTATCTCCTCGGCTGATGTAGTATTTAACTTCTAAATTTCAAAAAAGTCGCTGAAATAGTCCACCAAAAGCAGATATGACTTGTCTGCATGCGAGAAAAGATCAACCGCTACGTGTTACCAAGGTCACTTGGGGACTGAGCGGCACACCATAGGTTCCTTCGGCTGTCGAGTCCCGTACTGTCTGCAGACCGTACATGTTGAAACAAAGTCCTTGACATGACTAGTCATGCCTGGCCAGTATACGATATCCTTAGCGCGTCTCGTACAACTACGCACACCGAGGTGCGAACAGTGTATTTCTTGCATAGTGAGTTTGCTGCCAGTTCGGGGAATTACCAAACGTTCTCCATGGAACACAAGACCGTTTTCTGTGGTCAACTCATCCCGGACCTCGAAATAAGGACGAGTGATTTCACTCACTTGTCGCGCGTTGTCGGGCCAGCCGTTTCTGATTTGCTCTTCGAGCCTCTCCATCTCTTCGTCATCGGCAAACGTCTGCCTTATTCGTGGTAACCGCGAGTCTAATTTCGCGAGCGTTAGATGTACATGTTCATATTTGGTGCAGTTGTCTTCTTCCATTGCCAGTGGGGCTCACGATAGTGTATCCCCCAGTACCATGTTCTTGCCAGGAGTGTATCCGATTTCGAAATTGTACTTCTGTAGGGGCACCAACATTGCCTGCAAACGGCGTGGCGCCTTGTCCAGAGGCTTTTTTATGGTCGGTTTAGACGATAGTTTTTCTCCCAAATGTGTAATCGTTGAATTTTTTTATAGCAAAGACTACTGCCAGCAGTTCCTTTTCGATTTGTGCGTATCCGGTTTCGGCACTACTCATGGTTCGACTTTGGAAATCAATCGGCTGTCCATTCTGCATCAGAACTGCTCCAATCCCATTTTGGCTGCTGTCACATTGTATCATTAACGGCAGACGTGCATCATAGTAACGTAACACAGGAGCTTTGACGATTAATTGTTTGATATGTTTCCACGCTTGCTCCTGTTCCTCTCCCCACACCCATGGCGTATCCTTGTGGGTCAGTAGCCTGATGGGCTCCATGATTTGAGCTAAACAGGGCAGAAATCGACTCAAGTAGTTAATCATTCCATTGAAATGAACAATACTTTTCACATCAGTTGGGTGTGCCATATTCACTATTGCACAGATTTTTGCTGGATCAGGCTTGATTTCTTCTCTAGATAAAACGTGTCCATGAAAAGTAACCTCGTTGGTGCAATATTCAATTTTCTCTTGTTTGAGCTTGATGCCGACACGTTGGCATCTGGCAAGAAAGAGTTCTAGATTCTTGTCATGTTCGACTTTGGTACGACCGTGGATCAAAACATCGTCAGCTATGCACATGACACCAGGTAGGTTCTCGATTGCTTGAATTAGTTGGTTTTGGAATATTTCGCTGGAGACTTTCAATCCGAACGGTGGACGATGCCAACGAAAACGACCAAAAGGTGTCCCGAATGTCGTTAACAAACTGGACTGTTCGTCCAGTTTTATATGTCAGAAAGCGGAGGATAAATCCACCTTGGTGAAAAACTATGCGCCGGATAGCTGAGGAAGAATGTCTTCCAATTAGGGAAGTGGAAAATACTTCCTTCTTAATGCTGCGTTTAATGGTTTCGGGTCGACGCAAATTCTCAATTCGCCGGATTTCTTGCTGGCTATAGCGACCTGACTCACCCAATCGGTTGGCTCGTCTACTTGCTGTATTACTCCTAGATCTGTCAACCGTGTGCGTTCCTCTTTAAATCTCTTTTACAGTAAGTGGCAGACGTCGAATGGGTAGCACGACTGGTTTAGCATCCGAATCGATGCTCAATTTACAGACTCCTGGAAGGGTTTCCGAAGTACCATCAAAAACACTGTTGGTCACATGTTGGTCAATGGCGAGATTACGTTATGTACACAGTTAAATGTTACCAAATTCAGCGCTTCGATTGCTTCGACTCCGAGGAGGATGGAAAGTTTTCTTTGACCACAAACCAAACTTGCTCGATGCTTTTGTCATTATTAGGGTTGCGTAGGATTACTGTGAACTTCCCTGTGGGCGTCACCGTTGTTCCATTCCATATTCGAAGCACGAGGTTCGTATTCGTCAGCGGTTCATTTGGGACGCAGGACTGAGGGACGAGACTGACACCTGCACCTGAGTCTAACTGGAAGTTTATTGTTATTCCATTTAATTCAATTTCGGTAGATCGTATACCCTGGTGGGATTGGTTCACTCCAATCGTACACACTGAGTACCTTCTAGGTTGGGTTGTATTCGCCACACTTGGACCATCCTTGCGGCAAACAGAGAAATGATTCGCTTTACCGCACTTTGTGCAAATTTTTCGCCATGCTGGACATTGTT
>JTDE01000133.1:79879-91947 GCA_014338405.1 Paragonimus skrjabini miyazakii
AGATTCAATCCCGCCATTGGGCTCACACCCATCCAGTCTGGGTTCTTCATCTCTGTCACCGTGTAGAACAAATCAGGTTCAGAGCAAGATGTGTATTCACTACATCACACACAACATCTCATCTAGTCTGTTATGGATACTAAAGATATAGGTCAGTGTCGAACAATCTGATTGGCCAATGCAGATATGGCGTACACGATTAGCTGCACTCCACCACAACACCTATCAATCAGCTCTTTTCACCAACAGGGTTACAGGCCTCATACATCGTTGAGGACTCGGTAGTAACGTTTATGACAAATCTGTGTGCCTATGTTAAAATTGAATAAATTTTTAACGAAGCTGTTAACTTTAGTTTGTTATTAACCTACTTCGTTGCTCACAAACTAATCTTTTAAGGTGCTCTACTGTCACGAAGTAATTTTTATCCACTGCCATGTATAAATAGACCCTTGAAACCTGGAGTGTTTTATAAACTTGCGCAGTATAGATGGCGTGTTCACGACGTTTCAATATTTTCGGGCGTTCTAGCTATTAACCCTTTGTTACAATATACATATTTCCAGCCATATGTAAGATAAGACACAAGCACACTTGCCTCCCTGGTATCCATAAATAGACGCGCAAGTGTACCGTTGCTGCGTGTGTAAACTATGTATGCCTCCTTTTCTAGAGTTTGTACGTCGTAATTCGTTATTATTTCATCATCTGTGAGTTGCATACTTTTTGAGTTGAAGTGTGATTGACTTGGAACGGCGATTTCTAACAGGATGGCTTGTGTGTACTCTCCCGCTTTCTTGTCACAAGTGTGTCAACGTTCGCAGACAATCCATACAGTTTTGTAATTTTGATTACACAGTGTCCTTCAACGAAAAACAAATGAGAATCTTTTCACATGCATCACGATTGGTCCAGCTTTCTCATTATTCATGACACTTGCTGTCGCCCTAAGGAAAGTCTACCATTAAGCGATTTGTTATGACTTTATCACTTCACTTGTATTAACGTTTTAGTAAAAACTAGGGAATTTGCATGACTGCCCTGATTAGCGAAGAGTCTGATTCGTTCAGGAAATCTACCGTTGGCATCTGGGCCAAAAAATGTCTAATCATTGTTTAGAGAGATTTAATCAGTGTTGCATAAAATTCACACAAACTATCTATTAAGCTCTCATATTATATCCTGTCAAACTTATAGGTGGTGCTCGTTTTCGGCTTTTGGTCCAAATTATGCGAATATGATACACCCAGTGATTGCGCTAACGCTGTTATTGATACGCGAAAAATTTCCGGCTCATCAGTTGATACTGAGCAACCAAATCATACCAATTTACTTCAACTGTACTGAAGATTGGCCATTCTAAGTTGAGTCCTCTCCAGATTCTCGTAGAATTCATAAGTAGTCAATTTCAAAAACAGTTGTTTTCGGTCATTCTCATCAGGCTTTTACAATTACATTGAGTAAGTGCGAGTTATACATGAAAAGTATAACGTGTCAAATAGGTCATCAAAAAATGACAGGAGTGGTACGGATCACAGTCTACTGGGAGATGTGAGTGTTGGTGAATATGTTGAAGTGTTACACGTGCCTGTCATGAGACGTGCGTTCATCAGTGTCGAGTGGTTCACGCTTGCTCAAGTTTCAAGTGGATATGGAATGATTGGCCAGAGGGGGTGGAGGGTTTGTACAAATTGTTTTTGGCCACAAAGAGAGGGGTTGTGGAGCCTGATAGCGATCATCATCACAACAGCCATGAGCCTGACCAAAAGGTACTGTGGCTCGGGCCGCCGTTCACCTCAACAGTGACGTAGAATATCCTAGAAGAAAACGATACTGAGGAAGCTGAGAATTAATGAGAGAAGGATAACAGGAAGAATTAGAAAAGGTATGGACACAGGTCCGCCATTGACTGCGACACATCGCCATCTCGGCCATTGATAACAATCGCACTCCGACAGCTCTGCAGCAGGATAAACCTTGTAGATGACTGAGAACGCTTCATCCGGGTTTATTTGATGGTCAGTGTCAAGCAAGTAGGAGCCAATCGCACCGAAAATAGACTTTCTCGAATCGCTGCGAAACCATTTCGGTAGGTGTTCCCGAATCCTCTTCGACAATCACCTCGTGGTCATCCCAAAGTAACGGGCTTGACAACAATAGGTGAGAGAGTAGATACAGAAATACGAAAGGAACTTGGGCCATCTATCCTTATTCTACATCCACTTGAAACTCGAGCAAGCACGAACCATTCGACACTGATGAACACATGTCTCATGACAGGCACGTGTAACACTTCAACATATTCACCAACACTCACATCTCCCAGTAGACTGTGATCCGTACCACTCCTGTCATTTTTTGATGACCTATTTGACACGTTATACTTTTTATGTATAACTCGCACTTACTCAGTGTAATTGTAAAAGCCTGGTGAGAATGACCGAAAACAACTGTTTTCGAAATTGACTTCCTATGACTTCTAGGTTGAGCCTGATAGTTTCATCAATGTGGATTGTGACCAAATGTATGTTCAAATGATTAATCTGTTCTTAGGCAAGTCCTGTGTTTTTCCTAGAAGTTCGGGGAAATTACAACGGTGATAACTCATCTTTGCATGCGTTTTTAAATTTTGACAGTGGCACTGCCTGTTTATAAACTCCACTGTCACGTACACAACTCTGAAAACATGTGCAAATTCACAGTACCATTAGTCTAGTTAGGTAGTACATCCTTACAGAAAGTGAGTGCGCATATCGGAAGGTCCTCATACCAGGTTGACTAACAAAAAGCATTACCTCCAAACATAAAGCAGATAATTCTCCTGTTACCGATTTCGCATTTGCACAGCGTGAATAGGCCGACGAACTAACCACACGTCCCATAGGAATACGCAGGCATGCCCAACAGCAAACGGATAATACGGAGCTAATTATTCTGTTGATGCTGGTCATACAAATGAAACAGGAAGAGGATACAATCAAGAGTGTGATGCACAGTCAAATAATATTAAATCCGCATTTCTTTATTACCCATATAACAAACTATTATATCCAAATCTTGTGCAAATGAATACCATATATATTGCAGTTTACAGTCGTGTGTGTCTTTTTGTGGAATTTTGGACTGTAAACTATAACAGAAATAAGGTACATCGAATTTCGTTGAGTTTATTACGAACCTTTCAAATAGGGCCAAATAAGGGATAACGCTATTATTGGAGTTCGGTTGAATATGTATTTGCGGACAGACTAAACTCATTAACCCAATTGGCAACTAAGGTCAATGAGGATTGCTTATCACTGCTCACCCACTACGAATACACACAGTCTCAAATTCGAAGCGTATATTGTAAAAGAGTTTTCAGAAGTTTAGTCACCGAAGACATTGTGATAGTTGAGTTAAAGACTATGCATAAATAATACCTGAGTAATCTATGATACAGTAGTCATGACAACCATCGATGGAAAGTTTAGAAAATGGGGTGTTAAAGCAACGAATATATTCGGCGCGGTATGCTAACGAAGACCATTTTGGCTGGTTCACTCTAGAAAAGTGCAACGCGATTTTACAGGCAAGTTAAGAGAAGTTCGTTCGCTCCAGGATATTAGTTAGACGAAGGAGTGTGACAGTTTTACAGAAAAATTTGTTTTTCTAAAACAGTTGACAGACTTCGTTTTTGATGCTTACGCTCATGTCGACACTCTATGACTGATTTTATCCTTGTTCGGACCTATCAGATAGGGACAGTTTGAATGGAGACGGAATAATGATATTTACCCATCCAGCTCTTGGTCAATGCCGAGGTCAGTGAGTACTGGAGACAAGCACACTGAAAAGTTGATACCGGACCACTAACGAACAGAAAAATAGATTGGATGAGGAGTTTAGTATCTTTAATGAATGGAGCGTATCTGCCGGGTACTGGACGGATAAGTATTTACTGTTCGCATAATTCGACTGCCCGCAATCCCTATAGAGCAGAGGACGAATAAATAAACACAGAATATTCTTCTAACAAGTAGAGTTTTCTAGACCAGACAGTTTCTTAGGCCAATCGTTCAAGTGCGTCGTTAATGCAGCTTCAATAGGTACCGTCGACACAATTTAAGAGTTATGCAAACGGAACCTCTTCAAGATGGAAATCACAATTTTTTATCGCCTTCATTTACGGAATAAATACAATAATGATCAGGTTGCCCGATCGTCTCGAAATGGAGACACAGTTACTGTCTGCTAATTCCAATCGATAACCCCGCGATTAGGACTTCCTAGACAGGTCGAGATCTCCGATCTCATTAAACCCCGACTACTCATTAGTAATCTAAAATATCGCCTGGCAGGTTTAATGAGATCGGAGATCTCGACCTGTCTAGGAAGTCCTAATCGCGGGGTTATCGATTGGAGTTAACAGACAGTAACTGTGTCTACATTTCGAGACGATCGGGCAACCTGATCATTACTCACAAGCGAAAGTGGTTGAGCGTTCACATATGACAATTCGGTCGTGCCTAACGTGAGGTCAATGGCGCAGTGGTAAACACGGTTGCCTCATGAACAGCATGTACGTGGTTCAAGTCCCGGCAGTGGCGATGATATGCACTACTGACGAGCCCTAATGAGAGCGAAACTCGAGTCTAGTGCTTCTTTTCGAAAGGGGTCTACTGGAAAGTCTATGGGGATGCGACAGCTGCGATCAATTGTGGGTGATGTGCAACTTTAAATACAATAACTCGGTTGTGAGAATCTATACCCCAACAAATGATGATAAATCATTACTAAGCCCACATAATTTCTACAAACTATCAGGGTGAATTGGTTAGAAGTAACTAGGCGAAAGTGGATGTGGAAGTAAACAAGTTGAGGAATACCGAGTTAACACAAGATCGCGTGGATTTGGACATTGTAAAATACAAACGACTGGATGAGCGGAATTACTGCTTAAAATGGCGAAAAATATCCCATCAGTTTTCTGCACTGGCATCGTACGCAATAAGTCAGATTACAATTTTGTCATTTAGCTGGAAGCACTTGACGAGTCACTTTCTTGCAGACTGTTAACACCAGTCCATATAGTTCATGGTGAATCGAACAGTTTACGGTAATTTAAAACACTGAGTTCCCTTGATCCCGTTCACCATTAACGACGGTACACATTTCACGATGCTTGCACCTCAATTACTTTCTTTAGTCAGGGAAGTAAAATATTGGAGTCTAAAGAACATGCGAGTAGCAACGATAGTAAAACATTAACGATGAACTTTTACAATAAATTAGGCACATTACTTTTGTCAACATTTTATGCACGCAATACACCAGATGGGACTTCTGTTCACTTGTTCCGATCTCGGTCAATGTTATGTCAACCCATACACTACTACTTAAGCGTATGTTCCGCCATTCCTTAACGTAAACACGAATCTATTCTGTGGTTATAAACGACACCACAACTACAGAGGAACTAGTGAATTGCATTTGAGGTGGAACATCCCGGTACTTAACGATAGTGAACGGACTGAACAACCATAATTGTACACAAAGACCGTAATTCTTTGGAGGATATGCACGGATCAAGAAAGATAGTTTTTGGTTTCAGTTTCGACAGGGTGAGCTTTTGGGGCAAAATGTGAAATGTGCTTCATTCTGTAATCAGCTTTTATTCCAGATCTAAGTACAATTGGACACGGTTTGAATTATGCACCTTAGTAATGAATCAAAAAAATATTTGTGCAGTAGATTTGGGGAGTAGACCCAAAAGGAAAATTGGTGAGTTAAGCAGAATGCGTAGAACATTACTGTATCACAACCCTCGGTATTCTAGTTTTCAACAAAAATGACGGAACCAATCAAGGGCTTTAACTTTAGCGTCAACAAATCGTTTCTCAGGGAGTTCTAAAGAAAGCAAATCATTATAGTCCTGCTTCCTATATCTGTGCTGCTCGCATCTCGTGAATCGACAGGTTACTTTTTTTCGACTGTTCAATCTAACTGTCAGTTGAAACTAGATAGCTGTGAACTTCTTTACAGACATATGTTTTCAGTCCATCCTGAAACATAGCAAACTTGTCAAACTTACAAAAAGATTCACCACGAACTTTCCAATGCGAATTTATCCTTCTTAAACGTAAGTGCGCTAATCACGCAGAAAACACACTTTAGTTGATGCTGCTACTGTGTGAATAGAGCTCCCGAAGTGATAATCATCAGAGGTAACCGAAACAAATGATATTTCTCCTTCATTTCCCGAAGAATATCTTTCTGTTTCAGTTGCATCACTTGTAACTTTTCACTGATTCATTCAAAGGTGGTAACTAGTTAATAGATGACAGAGTGCTAGTGTTAGGCATGTTGTGATAAAAAGCTTCATGTAGCAAGGACCCACTGAATCGAATTTTGAAGTTCAGTCATGTGGAAATCCGACGCAACCCTATTTCCCCAAACCGTTTATCCCTCTATATTCTACCGTCCCTGTTTCTGTCCGTTAACTGGCCTTGACCGGGACGTTTTCGTTTTATCTCGTCAATTGACAGTTGTACGAATAGCCAGTTACCGCTTGTTGTACTTTGCTTGAGTGGTGTATGAACCACTATTTTGGAGTTCGGTCGTCCCTGTTGCTTTTGGACCTGTTGACTGCTCGAAAGAACTCTGTTGGGTACGAACGTCATATTATATGCCTATAGTTTATCTTTAGCTTATTTGGCATCAAATTGTAATTATATCCCGGAAACGATCTGTCGATCGAAACTGTTGAGGTTGTCTATTTATCAACTTCGATCATTTGTTCAATAGTATCGTGGCATTGTGAACCAATCTTGTTTTGATCATTTGGGATCGTTGGTTTAGTGCTATGCGTTGCTCAACCTCTTTGTAGAAGATCGTACACCCACTGCCTACCATTCCGTTGTTCCAGACATTTTTGCGCAGACTTAAGTTACAAGGCTGTGCACCAATCTATCTGTAGGCACTGAAAAACACTCTGCTTGCACGAACTTCGTTTAAATTTTGAGAACTTATTTTACATTTTACACTTCTCCTGTGCAGATGTAAAAAGTCAAAGTTGGCTGCGTATGGTTCCTGGTATTCATACAGAATAAAGTCATCAGATTATACATTATTACCTCCCACACCTTAGACCTTGTAAGATTAACAGAAGACTTGCTCGAGAAAATAACCGTTTCATAAATATTCAGCAGTCTATAAATGGCGACATACTGGCTTTTTACCTTGAAATGGAGCAATTTTAACATTTTCCAGGATGTCATTCTTTTTAATGACAAAGGAACATATTTTTTTATTACAGATAAAATTGTTTTGTTAAAATATCTGAAAAATAATTTGTGTATTAGCTCTTACTGGTCTTCACGGTGACTTCAAAACTGTAACATTTATCAAGATGCATTCTTCACTTCACCTACGCGTTGTCAGTTCGGATTACTAGCTAATACACTCTTCATATAAATTATGCCCACGGCCTAGTTGAATTCATTCTGAGTATTTATGTATTTCTCCTACATCTGATGTGCAGTAGTTTATCTACAATTTTTGGTTTATGTTAGGGTTATTAGTCTAGCGTTTTGTAAAATGTGATTTAACTCACCGTCGACTTCTTACATTTTCAAATTGAACATCACCCAAAATTGCTCGCAACCGTCGCATTCCCATTGGCTTTCCAGTCGAACCCTTTCGAAAAGATGTGTTAGACCAGAGTTTCGCTTTCATTAGAGCTGATCAGTAGTGCATATCCTCACAAGCGAAAGTGGTTGAGCGTTCACATATGATATTTCGGTCGTGCCTAGCGCGAGTTCATTGGCGCAATGGTAAACATGGTTGCCTCATAAACAGCGTGGCAGAGTTCTTGTCCCGGCGGTGGCGATTATATGCACTACTGACGAGCTCTAATGAAAGGGAAACTCGAGTCTAGCACTTCTTGTGGAAGGGGGCCAACTGGAACTTCTATGGGAATGCGACAGCTGCAATCAATTGTGGGTGATGTTCAGCTTGAAATTAACCAGATCCCTGACTAATCATCAGTAACTCTCACATTTTGTTTGAACAGTATACATACGGTAACGCGCCCCCATGATAGAAACCTCAATTTTTCGTTTTCGTATAGGCTATCAGGTAACTGTTTGGAGAGTCTTGTCTAGGTTAGTCAGATTATAGTTTTCGATCGACTATTTCAAATATTCAATTTTATGACATAATATATTATAATAGCACGGGAATATCCGAAGAAAATTTACAATGGCATTTCGCATGCCATTTTCCATCAAATTCATCCATTAGCTGATGGTTTGACTCATATATCTATGCATGGACATTTGATCATAATGTATATAGCTCAATTTTACACAACAGAACCAAACCACCTGTTAGATTCTTCTTTCACTTAAGTAGTTGGGTCTCTTCTTCGTCATTCTAAACTTTAATTAATAACTCTGTTCTTCTAAGTGTCAGCTAATTTGATTACTGGTAAGTAATGGGGGAATTTTTGGTCAACATGAATTGAGCATTGCTCACAATTTAACGTGGCTCCGACAATTCCATGGAATTTTCGGTCAGCTCCTTTGTGTTGTGACAGCAGTCCAACGTTTCCATTTTGTTGGAACACGTCAGTAAAGCGTAACCACCATACGACCATGGTTGATTTAGATCGATTGCCGGACGGTTAGGACTTATCAAGTTGTAACCACACTAATCATTAAAACTGCAGAGTGGTATTCCGACTGCTAGTAAGAAGTAGAGAGCTTAGTTGATATACTTTGAATTTAACTCACAATTACATCTTCTGCATTCCCGTAGACTTTTCTACCAAGTTAGTCTCTGCATTTGATAATGTGTTCTTGTCAAATATGAGGCGAACGGTGAAATGGTCAACATAGGTGATTCTTGAAAGTGTGACCGTGGTCTAAATCGTGGCCCTGGAAAAGATCAGTGAAACTGACGGATTGTAGTAGGAAAGAAACTCCAACCTAGTACCACTTTCCGAACTGAACCTGCTAAAGATCTGATGGGTCTGCGACAGCTGAAACCATTTCCAGTGATGTTTAATTCACGACAGTTAACCCCCTTACTGGTTGGCGGCATCCGAAACGGATTAGCCTGTCACAATGACAGAAGCCAAAGGACGCCTGTGCTTTAAACTATCACCGCAAGTGGCTTGCGCTGCACCACTGCTGCTGCACCCCTACTACTAATTGTTAATCAAACTATCGCTGGATAATTTTGATTATTTTTGATTTCACATTGGCACAAAGTTCTTTTCATGGGCTCATCGGGTGCAGTTGACGGAATGGTTACTGGCCCCCAAGAACCGACAGGGAAATCTCAACACAATTCACAGATAAGCGTTTGTGAACAGTTGACCCAAGTGACCACCAGCGAAGCGGTGGACAGTTGTTTCGACCTAGTTGAGTCTCATCAACACCATGCACACCGGAGAGTCGAACCCATGACCCGTGAATAAGCGGCAGATTTTAGTCCAAGCACTTATGCGCTAGGCCACAGGGTCACGATCTTCGGGTCGCAGAAAGTTATGTGAATTAGTTTCCTCAGCCGTTGCGCTTCCTTTCGCTCATAGGCTGAAATCGATCAGTCGTTTTGTGGTTGGCCTGCAAACGAACAAGCATCCACCACAGCCGCAGAATAGGTTGAGAAAGACCCAACTAGGTCGAAAGAGCTGTCCACCACTGCGATGGTGGTCACTGGGACCAACCGTTTGCACAGAACCTTTCCCAATCAATTTTGGGGCTGTGGTGGATGCTTGCTCGTTTGCGCGCCAACCACAAGACGGCTGATCGATTGCAGCCTGTAAGCGGAAGGAAGCGCAACGGTTAAGGAACATAATGTTTGTGAGTTTGCACATGGTAACTCAGTTGTGTCTAATTTGAGGTCAACGGCTCATCGGTCGTCACTGTGGCTTCATGAAGCCGAAGTTCAATTCTGTATCATGGCAGAGATACGTCTAACTGACGAGCCTTAACATGAGAATAAGTCAAGTCTATTGTTTCTTTTTGAAATGGACTGACTGATAAATTTGCGGGAAGGAAGGTCCTGTGACCATTCGTGATTGATGTTCAATTCATTCCACTTAATTAATCTTGACGGTCCAGTTTATGACGCCAATTTTCCAAATTATGGACAAACAAGACAATTATTTAACCGGACATGACTTTACCAGTAATCACCTTTGAATAATCTATGAGAAACTTAGACTTATCAGTGAACCAGAGCATTAAATGCGGTGAAAATTCAGTTTTATGCAGTTTGCAAACCTTAATATTTGACTAGTTATTAATATCCATCTAAACGCCACTTGTTTGCTGGTTTGTGTTGTGCTTGATACAAGCGTAAGGAAGCAAAAGTCAGTGAGATACAAACACAGGATCGCAAATTAATGATGTGGAAAATAACGAGGTGAACTCAGTCTATGGATGAATAAGATATGTAGATAGACGAAATATTTAGGTATGATTTATTAAAACGTTTTTTTCTTTTGCCAGTGAAATTTGAAAAAAAAAAAGACTTCCTTCTGGGATAGTTTGAATTTAGATGAAAATTTCGAATATCGACTGTGTAAGAATGCTGATTAGGCGTTATAATGAACACTGGTTGGGAATCCGTGTGGTTGAACGAAAAAAACAGCGTAAGAATAACTTTGTACAAAATAACTGGCAAGCTTATGTAGTGGAACTCTTAACCGTGATCGCTTGAGTACCCACTAACAAATAACGATATCGCAACGAAAAGGTTAGATCAAATAGTTTGGATCTTCATCGATGGGATCGGTGTACAAGCTTAATTCAGTGGCGCTGCCCTGTTCAGTTGTGTTGGTCCTTGTTCCGTTACGGGTACAACCGCGTCATGCGCGCCTGTGTACTGACCGCAGTGAATCACATCCAGTTGGAGCGTTCCAATTGGCTGAGTGTGCTTTGGTGACGGCGTGCGCGCGCGTTCCGATGTGGAAGTAGATTTTCGGGCCCATGGTTGTGTGGGCTTGCATGCACAGGTTGGGGCAGTCAGCGTCACTTGGACATGGGCTTGTCGCGTGATGCGCCGCGTGAGGGGACGAGACGACGGCTACACATACTAATCACAGCGATAAAGGTCGATATGGCAATGAGTGTCGAAAAATGTTTTACATTTCAGTCCCAATTTCAATGCCATTACTAAGCAAAAGGCATTCAGGTAGGGTGGTGTGAAGGTTACTCAGCCAGATCTGGCCTATGTTGAAGCGTGTCAGCCTAAGGGAAGTAATGGAAGATGGAAAATTATACCACGTTCAGCATCACATAAGTTGACGGATGAGTCAAGCGACATCACTTCCTTAACAGCGAGCTTCACATGATGAACCACTTAAACATCACGAGTCTAGGGGTATACCACAGGACAAATTTTGCAGGAATGAAAACACAGCTTGACAAGATTGAACGGCCTGGATCATTTAGTAGCAGCACATCGTCGGGGAAATCCCCGATGCCGTAAACAACCATGTTCCAGTTAAGTGACTCCGGTCAACTGGAAAGCAGAGATGCTTACGGAATAAAATTGTTAAGTAGTGAAATGGTGTGGGCTATAGATAAATAAGTACGGCCTAACACTAACTACATATAACAAAAGAAGGGTACACAGTTGTGTAGTAAGGTGTACAACACAAATGGGCATGAACAAGAAAATGATTAGAACCTAGAAAGGCGGGAGACTCACGTACAGTACAAAATAATGTCCAAGTTGATAACAGTGTGGATAGCAATATCCAGAGGTATGCTGTGTGTTGGCAGTGTTGCAGGGACAGGAGCACGTGGATGCGATGTGGAGCTGTACACTTGTAGTGTAGCTCATGTACTTGTGTAGGTTGGCTTTGCGCGTTGCTGACTCGATTGCTGATATCTAGTAAACGGACTTCCCAACTGCGCAACAACGAAGTGTGGCAAGTTTGAACTGATACAAACAATCACGTGTGGACGAAGTGACTCAACACGGTAAGCCCAAATGGACAGTTACAAATGGACGAGGCCTATCCAGTTTGGAAGATTTCGAAACCTTTCAGTTCAGAAATTTTATCCCATTAT
>JTDE01000133.1:92339-121718 GCA_014338405.1 Paragonimus skrjabini miyazakii
ATTTATATTCATTAGATTTGAACGTGAACAACAACTATAAAAATAACTTAATGTAATTAGTATTGCTAATTTTATCTTTGCTATTTCTTACCGTATAAGCTAAACACCTCGACGATTTCTGTGTCGGTCTTATAAACAAATTCTAAACCCAGGGGAAACCTGGAAGAAACCTTAGTCATTACATATCTTCTATGGATTTCAGACAATTTCGCATTTAGTCCTGGGTGATTACTGGTTACAATTTTGAGTTTATAAACTGTCTGTTTGATTACCACGAACGTGTAAATGAAACAAACGTTCACCAAAGGGTTAAAGAGTAATGGTTAACTTAGATGAAAAGAAATAGTCGCCATTTTGTTTCCTAAATACACTATTCTGTCACCTACCTACCCCGTTCCAAACACTATGGATAGATACTGATGCCGTTTGTTTATCTCCAGCTGAATAACTTCTTGTTGTCCAGTTAAGCCACTATTCATCAAAGCCTAATCACTACGCTATTGAAGCGTGCGTCATTTACTGGCAGCAAGGTCGAGGAAATCCCCAATGCCGTTAGCATCGATGTTCCAGTTAAGTGACTCCGGTCGACTGGAAAGTTAAGACAACCACGAAATAGAACCAAACTTTGGATTACATTGAGACGCGCAGCTCGGAACAGGCGCCAACTAACACAAAATCAAATAGCATTAGTCGAGTATATCATGTGACGCAATCCTACCACGGTTGCTGTCAGTAAGAATCGATTTTATTTACAACGTGGTCTCGTTCAAAAATTGAAGGTGAATACCATGCTTTCCAACAACGACGTCGTTGCATACACAAGCAGTAGGGTGGGAATTTCGTAACTGCAAACCTCTCAGGGATTTGCCCACACAGATGCACGGGCAACCAACACTCTGGGCAAACGGTAAGTTAGTGTGCACAACTGTAAATCACGAGTGACTTTCGTGCCTATAGGAGGTAAATTGACTGAAGTATCACACAGAGTTCAATGTCACAAGTCAGAGTTGACTTAGAGAAGCTACTAACCCACGAATCACCCGGTTCAGACTTGATATCTCCTGTCGACTTGAAAAGCTGCGCCACGGAAGTAGCTCAATCATTTACAGAATGTTTTAACCAGTTGTTTACCGAAAACCCAGAACCAGTTCATAGTTACATTTATCTTCAAAGATGGATGTAGGTACGACCCAGCAAACCATCGACGAATAACGTTGCTTTCATTGGTCTTTAAAGTAATGGACAGCTTACCAGATGCATCTCACAGTAATAAGATTACAGATTTCGAACTCATCACCAAGAGGCAATATGGCTTTCGTAGGGAATACTAATGTTCCATGAATCTGCCGATTGCTCGTGGTTTCCCGATGAAGGTCGTTGAAGCAGAAATGGCCACATACGTAGCTTATCTTGAATTTTCCAAAACCTCTGATATTGTCGATTAATCCTTCTTGTTGTGGAAATTGAACAGTTATGGTCATGTTCAGCTGGTTAGAGGAGTGTTTGACTGAACGTAGATTTAAGGTTAAATTGAATGGACAGCTGTCATAGTGGTTTCAGGCCAAAAGTGGTGTTCCACAGGGATCGATCTTAGGACCACTGTTGTCCATCCTTTTCGTCTCTGAACTACCAAGTATAGTCAGGTCATCGACGTTGCCCAGCTCCGAAGACACAAAACCCTGGAGGGTTTGAGAGTGCCCAAATGATGTAGTAAACTCTCAAAGGGAGTTGAACTCTCTAAGGCACTGGTCCATATAATATTACCAACCATTCAACGTCAACAAATGTAGTCATACACATTCACCATCAACGCTGTGTTGATTATTACCATGAAGATATAAATCTACTCGTGTTAGCATGTGAAGTAAAAACAAGGACTCTAGTGACAGATAGTATGAGTCGGTCTACAAGTTGCACATCCACGGTTAAAAGGGTGCAGGTAACAGTTAATCCCTTACGAGAAATTTGTTAAACATTCCACCCTGAAGCGTTTCCCACCATGTTCACCTCTATAATATACCCACATTCGGAGACGAACACACAGGCCTGTCGTCCTCATCTTAATGAAGACTGAGCACGTATTGAAAGCGTCTGAAAATGAGCCACTAAAACAATTATGGGACTGAGGTAAATCTTCACCCGGAAAACTGACAGAATAATGTCAATTATCAGTGAACTACCGATGTCACCGGGGAGACCTAGCTCTCGGTTACAAACTCCTCCACATCCTGGGTCACCCACTAACATATCTCTTTGTAGTAAACAAGGAGGAAGGTCTAATGAATTACTCGCTGAAATTGAGCAATGGAATAGATAGTATACTTTGCAGATATAACTGCATAGCAGTTATGGTCTGTTCATATTGAAACACATTGCCCAACTCTGTGATCACCGCTGAATCGGCTGAGAAATTTTAAATATTAATCGATCGGAACATACGTGAGAGACAATCGGGATTACAAGTTGTCTAACCGCTATATTAGCCTAATTTCACGGACCATTAACTGCCTATGTCTGACTGAATGTTGTCTCAGTGTATTTCAGTGTTCGTCGCTGAAATGATTGCAGCTAGTGGCTTCATTGAACTGACATTTTACTCAGTTCCATCCAATTTTTCTTTCTACCTACAGACCATCCAAAACAATTTTCAGTAACCAGCACAGCGACACGGACGCACAAGCAAAGATTTTTCTCCCTTCTGTAACAATCCATGTTTCTATAATTTTGTTTAGTAATCCAATTCTTTCCATCCCTCCATCTAATTTGTGTGTTTAAACTAGGACTGTCTCCTAGCCATCTGAGTACGAACCGTTCAGCCCTATACTGGTTTGCATTACACTGAACTCCACTCGTTATTTTCTCGAATAAAAAGTTAGTTCCATTTAAAAATAGCTAGCTTTCAGTTGTCACCTAATGACACTAATAGTTGAGATGCTTTATAAGCCTTAGGATGTTGTGACTTATCAACAAACGTTATCTCAACTAGAATTAAGGACTTTCGAGCCTTTTCCCTACATCACACAATTTGTTCACTGATTTGCACAACCGCCGGTTGCCACGCCCGAAAATAAATCTGTTCAGAAGACGGAGAACAGTGGAATGAGATTTTGTCTTTTCATCTATCCGCCATCATAAGACTGTTCAATTTGGCACGCGCGAAAAACACTTCAGACACTCACCATTCTTTTCGACATAGAATTCACAGTATTACAACAAAAACTATCTATTCCGAACAGCCGCGCAAAAAGACTGATTATATGGTTGATTGTGAAGGCTGTTAATCTGAACAACTAGAAGGAATTTAGTTTAGTAAATTAAGTTTATGGCGTTATATCAGGAGCACTTGAACTGAGAACATGAAGGTACACGCGAAGTACTTCGTTTTCGTGTTCTTATGTCCTTTTCGGAAAAATATTCTCTTCCATTTGTTGCGCTTATATTTTATAACACAGGTAGTTAATATCACAATTGTGTGTATTGTGTAATTATTCACCGCAGGGTCAGCAATGTCGTGTTGTTTAGCTCACAGTCTGTGTAATATATTTTCTGTCAAGGAAAATGTTTCTTATTTTTAAGTCGTATTTCTAAGAAATCCATTTTTCCTCCTCCCAGCCGTCACGCTCGCAGTTAACCGCAACATCTGATAAAAGTGAGCCATCGTACATCTCATGTATGTTAGTTAGAAACTTAGCTGAACTTATCGATTGATAGCTAATGCAGCTGCCTTCGAAACTGTCTTCCTGAACTTAATCAGTTCAACCTCACGGTGTTGCGTTTCATAGAACCGTATTTGCAGTTTTTTCACTCAGATGAATCACGTGACCACTAGTAAGTTGCTGGTCATCGATCGTTGAAACCAACTTCTTACAAACACCTTTGTTAACTACCTCTGAGTTTGTGATGGTATATGGTTCCAAGCTTGTAAACCAACAGCGAATGGCTGATGTATTACGGTTTACGATTAAAAGAAATGGAATAGTTAAGAAAAATAAGTGGATGCTTTTGCTCCCATCCACCTATTATGTAATATATTACTACACAGTTTTACTGAATACTTGGTGATATTTCTCGCAAGGAAAACAACTTTAATTCTTCAACAAACTTTATGGTTTGGAAATTTATTTTGGTCTCGTTTTGAGTAAATACTGCTGTGAGAAAAAGTATGCAATCTCGGCTAGTTTGCAGTAATTAGAACAGAGATGCTAATTTCTTTGTCATTCATTCTTATTCAGATTGCAATACCCAGCGACCAATATTTAAGTAGTCTAACTTCCGGTTCTTTTAGACACTAGTTTCAGACACCTCCACTTTGATTACCTAGACTTCCGTTACCTGATACTTATCAGAGCTGAATGAAACTTAGGCGATTGTCGTGTTTTATATTCTGTATTACAAGACCTCAAAGTTCTAAATCGTTTATAATTACGAAATACTGACACTCAGGTAATCTTGTTTGTTTAAATGATAATACAAACGTGTTCACAATTAATTATGCAATTATGTACTCGTAGTTATATGAAGGATTTTCCTAAATGAATTTAAAACCTTAGTGACCTAACTGTAATCAGGTTGCAGACCGAATAAACAATTATTGTTTGGACTACTGATGAGTAGTAGGGGATGTTGATTTTTATATAGATTCAACATTACCCACAACTGATCGCAGCTGTCGCATTCCCATAGACGTTCCAGTCGACCCCTTTCGAAAAGGAGTACTAGACTCGAGTTTCCCTCTTATTAGAGCTCGTCAGTAGTGCATATCCTCACCACTGCCGGGACTTGAACCACGGCCACTCTGTTCATGAGGCAACCGTGTTGATCACTGTGCCACTGACCTCACGTTAGGCAGGACCGAATTATCATATGTGAACACTCAACCACTTTCGCTTATGAGTAATGATCAGGTTGCCCGATCACCTCGATAGGGGACACTCCAATCGATGACCCCTGGACTAGGACTTTGTGATTTATGTGATGTAACAGTTGATTGCATACAATTATGGTGATCTTTACTCACCCCTATGTTTGGACGGACGTTGCCCTGATTTTCCTACCCATACTGAACATCTTCTAGTGATCGTAAAGTACGGTTACCCAAGGTAAAATTCGGAATGCACAGACATAGAAAACACAATGTTAGCTTAAAGAACTTAACTAATGATAGCTTAACATAACAAAGTCGCCCAGTGTCTATCACAATACAACCGTTCTGGTAGGTTTTATTCGAATACTAAGAAGGATACGAATGAGTTTTCTAAAAGGATTTCTTTTTTTCTCTCCATCAAATTCTTGGACTTCTAATATAGGTTGCCGAATGAAATCAAATGGTCTGTTGTTATTTTTTGTATTTTGATACTATTTTGGGCTTGTTGCTTCCAAGTTCTGATGAAATTATTTTCAGTTTGCTATTTGTCTGGCTTTTATTTAAAACAAATGATTACATACAATATTACTGATTACCAAAGTTAAAACTTTTCTTAAAGTGTGACCGTCCTTTGTTCTCAGTGTTCAACTTCAGGTGGTATCCGAGAGTCAACATAACCAAGTCAGGTTGAGGAGTGTTTGTAATTAAATGTTAGAATCGAGACCCAATTTGGAGGAAACGCACTATTGAATAGTAATAATAAACTATGTATATCACATTTTGTAGTTAACTAACTATGGACAAACAATGGAATAACAAGTTAGACCACTAGTGACACCATATCCTGTTTGCAGACTTTACTTTAAACTATAAACTGACCATTTTTCAGTTCAGTCTTGCCGTAACTGCTTACTGCTCCTTTGTTGTCATTTGTCTTATAATGGTTCCTGGCTTGTATCATGCCGCAAATTCTCAATCACACGTTTTAGTTGTGCACAAGCTAGAATGAAATTATCGAGCACAAATTGTCTTGTTACTTGTGCTGTGTTGTAGAGTTCTGTGAGCATTTCTTTTTAATTTCAATTATGTTTGCCTTTCCTTTATTTTATCCAAAAGATCATTATGTCTCTGAGGGTATCACAATGTCTTCAAGTTCAGTTTACTTACAGTTCATTGTAAGTGGCGGTGCATTCCTGCTTGTGGATGCAAATAATCGGTAGCCTCATAATTGTCACTAAATTTTTATAGGTCTCGTTCAGCTATGCGGTTAGCCGTCCACCGGAAGTGTTTGTTCGTACAAGCTATCTTATTGCCTGGATTTCTGACCGATTTCAGAAAGGCTACTACTGTCTTCCACAAAGTAAACAACATAACTGTTACGTTTAATGGTCATAATTCACTGGTCACGTGTTGTAGGATTTAAGGTCACCACCGTTCAAGACTTATGTTTATCCAATAAACTGTGATTGCAGAAAAAAATAAGGGAAAACTGATTTATTGGCGGTAGATTACTAGCTTATGGTCATCAAAATCATGGTTACAGATTTTCGAATAAACCTTCCATACACCAATTTTTTATTAATATTTTATAACAGTTTTAGTCAAGTATGTATATGTATGTGTATATGTGTGCATGTATGTATGTCTGCGTGTGTGTATCAGCTGGAATTAACTTACATTTATGCTTAAAGTTGATTGTGCACTTGTCTGAAAGGAGTAATAGAATGGCACGAATCAGACGGTTAACCTAAATCTATCGAAAAATGTATCACACTTGATAGTCCTAGATATTTCAGTCTCGGTCCAATCGCAATACTTTTGCACGATTCCAATTTTTCTAGAGTTAGAATAAAACTGCTTGCAGATTTGTAAGATACTTGTGGTTAATAGATATGACAAACAAAATCAACACTGCTAGACGCTATCAGTTTTAGCTGGAACAGAAAACGAGGACTCTCGGACGATGATTGTATCAATGTTATTATAGTGATGAACGACTTTTACACCCCCAGCTTATCAATAAATGGTCATGACAGTATCAGTGTTATCATCAATTACATATGTACATATAAAGGGGAAGGAAGACAATTAGTTCTCACACTGACGAATCAGAACTTTACAGTTGCTGTTTAGTTATTTTGATAAGTAATCTCCAAAACAATGCTGTTTAGCACATTGTATTCCAGTGATAAATAACGTCGATCATTTTTCGTTTCACTTAGGATAAGTTGAAAGATAGAACAAGTCCCAACTTATCATAAGAACAATAAAAAAGCAAAGAATTATGGCGATACTTTTAGGGAGAAATTACAATTGAATCAGTGTAAGTCATTGTAACTTACATAAGGCTGTTACATAGTGCAATGGTGTGGGCTATAGATAAATTACTACGCTCTAAAACTAACTACATATAACAAAAGAAGGGTACACAGCTGAGTAGAAAGGTGTGTGACACAAATAGGCATAACCAGGAAGATGATTAGAACATACACAAGCCGGGAGACTCACGCATAGTACAAAATAATGTCCTATAGATAATAATGTGGATAGCAGTATCCAAGTGTATGCTGTATGCTTGTGTGCGAAGAGCTCACAGATTGCTCAAACATTTGGCGATACTTACAGTCAGCTTCATACGTTTTCACACTCTTTTCAGCACTCTACCTATAACTACCGCTAATTTCTTAATGGGTTGTGTTAGGTAAGTTATATGGAATGTTGGAATGTCGAAATATGTTCCATGTAAACCTTGCGAGCATCGTCCGCGATGCAGATGCTGGAGTACCTGTTAACTTCTTGACCGATACTATATAACAGCCGAGTGCTGTTTGGCGCGGTGAATGTGCACTTTTCGATGGGTATTCTAACTCTTCATTGGAGTTAAAGCAACTTCGACAAATATTATGCTTGAGAGTAGAATTCGCTGTAGTTCGGTTTTTGCCTGCAATTAAGCCGCAGTCATCCGCCTTATTGCATGTTTTGGTTTCTGACTCAGAAAAGACAATCATGAGAGCCAGACGAAATGTATACAAAGCCACGATTGATTCCAATAGGTATGCATTATGCATTTTACTGAACGACGCCCCATCACATCTTCATAGAGAAGGAATAGGCTGAGTGTCAAAAGATTGTGTGCGAGCTGATATCATTCAGCTGGGGAAAGAAAGCCTTTTATTACCAGTATTGTTGTCAAGTCGAGTAAGGTAGCTTACGTTGGTGATCCGGACTGTGGATCACATATAGTCTGATGCTTGTGTGTCAGTAAACGTTGTGAAGAGTTGTTGATTCAATTTTGCTGGAAGTTCGTCTAATTAGACGTTCCAGCGACCACTGTGAAAGAAACTGTCCACTAGGTTCACATTCACGCTGCATGTTTGTTTTGTGCAGAATTGTAGTAGATTGATGGCTCAAATGGACTTTTGCTGCAGTTCTCAGCGTAAAATTAATAATCGATTGAAAGATAGGCAAATTGTTTACGTTTATCGTTCACACGGTCTGCGTTTATTTTACAAAAATGAATTAGGTTATAAACTTACGACAAATGCATTCCGTGTTCCATTCTCCTAGCGCAAACCCAAACTAACCAACCGAACTTTACTCATTCCGGTAACTTTCGTCCACCAGTCAACGTGATCGAACAGTCCGGCAGGTTCAGTGTGTATAAAAGTTCAACAGATAGTTATATTTTTCCGATTCCTTACTAAGATGTTTCATCATTGGTACCGAGTATGGCAATAGATTTTCATCAGGTTGAATAAATAGTGCGACAAAAACGGATCCAACCAACTTTTCCAAATGTTAACTATACTTAAAACAGTTAGTAATATGTAGCACTATGAAAATGTGTAAGCAGAAACCTAGTTTGCAAATGAATATTTCCCTGCATGGGAAGTGAATAAAGTAATAATACAACTTAAAATTAAAGCAGCTCAACTCACTCAGTATACACCTAACAAAAGACGAAGTGATAAAATGCTCATGACAATTTGTAAGTCTCCGATTATAAATATTAAAAAATCTAACCAGACCCGCATTGTTTAAATGACGGTCTGGTACACCTAATCTCCTTGTTTATTGTTATGTTAAAATGGCTAGTGACAATAGCTTTCGTTCACAGATTGGTTATTAGCGTCCGTAATATCTGTGGTAAGAAATTTTAATTTACATGAAAATGTTCAAACGAAATGTGTGCGCGTACGTTTAAATCAATACATTGTGATTTTAAGGAAAACTAGACAGAAGTCTCCTGAAATGAGAATTCTGCATTTTCCTTGCACTCATAGCTGTATAAAATTGTTGTTAAAAACTTGTTTATCGGTCCTTCAGTCATCCCTAATTAATAACCAGGATGTCACCTGTAGATCATCTAACTTTTGGTTAACTGCTGATTTTGTCAATTTGAAAGTTGTAGTGTTGATTTTTCAAAAGCAGTAGCACGAACTGGCATGGATCAACGATGCAGTGGATACTCACATGTCATATCAGTGGTCAACACTCACAAACAACAATAACGAGACCTGACTATCCACTCAAATGCATGAAACGACGGAATGTCAGAGGTAGCAAGTTTAACTCAGGTCAGAGATTGATATTATCTAGTGAGACATTTACTCCAACAGAACTTTCAACGCACTTCACAAAATTTAAAGTTCTTCACTTTGAGTGAGTTTCATGTGCACAAGATATGATGAAGGTTTTAAAATTGAATATAAATGTAAGAACACAACACATTCGGTGCACAGTTTTTGTTTTCAAGACGTAATAAAAAAATGGTAGATGAAACAAATCTAGTTTAATTCCATACGTGAGTAGCATGACCAGTGGAGGCAATCAAACTAATCTATGTTTATTTTTGTTATTCATTTTGAGCTTATACATATGTCAACGAATATGAACTTTACTCCACAAAAAACGCTAATCAAATTGCGCATGATGCTTAGTTCACGTGCAGACCCCCTTCAATTACAATCTGGTAAATGCTAAGAATGATACATACTTTAGCCTGAAATTACCTGACCCTTTAAGGGGCCAGCTAACGGTGAGTAAGCTCATCAGTCCGATGACATCACGGTAATCTTTGATGGTTATGAGATATATGCTTACTATCTGTAACCGAAACCTCATTTCACCCTAACATAAAATGTTGCGGCTACACTACTATGAAATTCGTTAGTGTTCTTGCTGTTAGGAGTGTCGCCACTCAATTGGTGTTCACTCATAAGCAGGTGGGAACTTCCATGTTTCAATCATCCAGATGGGGATATATTACAAGTACCAAATATTTCATTAACCAAAAAGTGTGACTTAGAATCGAAATTGTGCATATTGTTTATTCCACCAAGGTTGATGTTGTTAAGTCAGATGGTAGTCACCGAGTGTAAACTGCGGTACTTAAGTAGCTTTAGGAAACTGTCAGTGGTTAAAATGTTGGAATAGTACAAAAGCATGAAAATAAAAGCAAATGAAGGAAACACTTATGGGCGGGATCTTTGAATGTTTACAAGAATTTTACTACTACCCCGCAGACAAGGGATCGGTGTGTTCATGGGGGAGACTGGTCTTCTAACGACAAATAGATTTTGTTCTGCCAAATGATTTAGATCTCTAAGATGCAACCACCCCAGGGGTATCATTATTTGAAAGTGAAATGGAATAAAATAAATTGCAACCCAGAACAACTTGAAAACTAAACCTTCATATCAAACGGAGTATTCATGTTTTGTTTTTGATCTTGAAACCTTTCTCTATCATTCTGATTAAGATGCATCTTGATATTCATTTGCGGTTTGAATTGACCGAACTTCACAATTATTTTCGTATTGTCTAAATGTTTATTCAAAACTTCCTGTACTTCTCATCTCAGCCTCGCACACCATGATAGGCTTCACTCTCAAATGATTCTGCCTAGCTCAGAATGCAATATATTGATTACGAGAATGCATATTTCACAGCGTTGACTACAACTGGAATTTAGTCGACTATTTTTTTCTGGATGAAGTTCAAACCAGTTAACAAGTATACGGTTGTTATTTTGTTGGTAAATAATTGAACATTCATGTAATTGTTGAAAATAATATTTTGCAGTAAATTTGTTTGCACAAGAAAAACTTTCTCCTTTGCGAACAGATATTTTGAAGGTTGATTCAATTCGTGACGCACATCCCACGCGTCTTCCGTTTATTTGGTGAGATAATTATTGCCTTCAGTTTATTATCCGTTTTATTCTTGTGTTCATTCTTCCTTTCTTTTCTTGCCGGCTTGTTTTATCGACTCATAGCATCCCTCATTTAGTACTGCATTTGGTTTGTGCACCATACAGGCATTTAATCAGCTGCACAGAACTTTCTGTCAAATATATCAATCCTTTTTTATTTTCGGGCATGATTTTCACTAAACCACCCGGCGCGTAAGCTGGCTATTTCGTATTTCAAACTGGCTAGTAAATTCGAGCAGCTGAATTCGTCAGTTACCGTCTTAACTTTTGTTGCAAAACATTGTTCAAGCATGTTTTCTCATTATCTAAGCCTACACTATATGGTCTCAACAGGGAAAAAAATGTAATTATTTGCCGTCCTTTTTCAAAGCTTTGTTCATCCCGTGTACGACTGGTCTACTGCATAAACATTGCGCAATTTGATGTAGGTGGTGTTGTTCTTGAGAAAATGCATTTGCCAGCTGAGAAAATTGGAATGAAAATGAACGAAGATGGTTGATGTTATCACGAAGTCCAATAAAGAAAACATTCTTTTTCAACACACAGTGGCTGGTATGTTTTACTTTTGTGAGTTTTATGGTAAAACCATTATTTCTAATTTCTACAGCTTTGTATCAATTCAGAAGAAAAACCACACTGTAGAGACTATTTTTTACTATATCTTACAATTTAAAAGTGTGAATAAGTAAATTCCTCAATCACGTGAAGCCCACCGAGGACAAAAACATTATTACGACATGATCTTTTTTTTCTACCGACTGGTACATTTGATCACAATATAACCGATCCCTCGGGATATGTTTTAAAGAATGAATTACGTTCACCGGGTTTTTTTTAACGGTATTTTCAGTCTAGGAAGTTTCGGAGATTTTTGGCATGTATCAAATGTAAACGTCAGGTTGTTCATGTTGATAAGCTAAATAACAGATCTGTTGCCGCTCAAAGTAGTTTGGTTGGATTATAATCGGAAGCATGAAAATATGGATCAATTCATCATGCTGCAGTTGCAGTATCTTACAACTCGTTATACTTGGCTTATCCAAGGTTCAGCAAGTTTTACAGGGTTATGGCAAATTTATGATATTGGTATTGAATGTTAGGGGTAAACAACTGTCTTAAGTAGTTTTACAACAGCAAAGAAGAATTATGAAATTTAATTTCCACCAAAGCAATCAGTCATTTTCAGTCTCTCTCACCATTTACTGTCCTCAAAAGTGAGGGGATATCGGCGGAGGTGATGTAATCCTCGAACCTCTGTAAGTTTTAAAAGTTGATCAGCTACACGTGAAACTTCAGTCTGTCTTGGGTAAATTTTGACGCCCACGTTAAATTCTTGAAAGTTCAATAGTCATTCGACTGCTACTAAGCTACAACAAAGATCAGAAAGAAAATTTATTTTGACATCTGAACAGACGAGATCACTTTCAGGGATCCGAAGACCCTGATTGTTATCAGTTGTGATGAGAAACTGTCGAAAGCGGTTCGGAACTGGTGTTCCGTGCTGACCTAAAACATTTCGGGGCATCAGTTAGCTCTTGTTCCACAGCATAGTAAAATGCGGTGCATAAGTCGTTTCACTGTTTGACGCCATCACGTTGATGGCAACTACATCTAGCAACTGGGCCCTAGAGGTTGAAAGTGATTGTTCAGAAATACGATTTCGTGATTATAAATCACATAATCTGTGGATGTAATGGAGAACGACAAAAAAATGGAGCTTGGGGGATTTTGATTATGTGGTTTTTGATTGTGTAGAAACAAAGCAAGAGAAACGACCAGTTGTCATTTCTGTTTGCATTTTATTCTATATACTTTACAAAGATGTAGTGTATCAGTGGATCACTGAGGTCATGCAAATATAGCGATAATTTAGGGAGGCAACCTCTTTCTCACTCTACGCAAATAAGTAAGTAAGTAGTCTGAGAAACAGATTGAGCAGAACGCAATGTTACCAGCAAGTTGCAACGCTTAACTTTCCCTCTGAATGTTTTAATCGAACTAATAACAACAAAGGGATGCAAGTCAGGTGACGCTTGCCGCAGTTGCGTCAACTGAACACTGCTATTAGTATGTTGGACCTGCCCCGCAGTCAACGTTCTAATTTTGTTAACTAGTTTTTTCTAGTTTTTATATGTCGGAAAAAATGTTAATGACGGCTATATTAATATCTTGAGGAAGGCTGTTTAAAACTACTGAACAAATAATTACTTCCAGTGCTGAAAAGAATCATCAGTCAAGAGATTTTGTTTTACAATAAAGGGCAGTCTCTTTCTGTGTCATATGACAACTTATACAAACGAGATCAATTTTATTTTGTTTCACGTTATCCACACTCTGTCCCATTTAGTTTACATAGCACAAAGATTTCTTAACTCAGTGGTACATGTATAAGATTATTTGCCAGTGCGGAAACTTAATACTACCACTTGACGGACCAGCTGGGTTCTGGTTGGTTCACTTTGTGGATGTTTCCAGATCTGTTGCCAGTTTATTATACACTCTGAGTTTATGAAGGTTTTTCCAGCTGACACCGCGGTTCAGTTGTACGTATGGCTCAGGGCGACAGGTAATTGCAAATTTATTTCCCGGAATTATTTCTGTCGTTGACGGTTTTGCAGCCATCTATCCGATCTGTAAAACAGTGTAGATTTCCTCTGGGGACAAATATTTACCAACAGCCAAACATAATTGCCGACATGTCAAAAAAATGTCCTTGTTGATCCTTTACTTACCCAGAATATAATTATGACCATGCCACAATATCGGGTTACCACGGCGAAGAAAGCTGCATTCATTCGTCTTAAACATAAATGTGATATTGCAACGGGGACACTCAACTGTCTGCTTTGTCCGACATTCAAGATGACGTTTCGAACAAATCCGCTAAGCAGCGGGTCCAACACAGACCCTTGCTCATGTTGGGACTGAAAGACGAACTTCCCGTTTTCGACCACCACAGGATTGTGCACTCATTCTGCTGTTGTACAGCAGAGTGTATCGGCCACACGACAAGGAATTTGTTCAAGCGGATCAAGTAAGATCATCCAAAATGGCTACAGACTGCTTCTGCAAAATCTATCAACACCACATCTATCGCACAGCTAGCCGAAGCTGATTACCAAAATGACCCAGTCAGGCACTACGTGTAGTCTACAGAATTCCGGTCAGTTACTCCAAACTGGTCAGGCAACGGCTGCTGGCGACTATTGAATCGGCTGCTATCCGGTCATGTAATCCGATATTTTGTTCACACAGAAATTTGTGCAGTTGATACGGCTAAATGTCATATCATCGATCGACCTGCCCACCGGAACGCCGACCGATAACTCTTTGATGTGATGGTGGGTGGAACTTTAAACCAACCATCTTTTGAGTGGCTAGATAACTGAATCTTGTGAGGTCTGATGAGATCCACTGATATTTTTCTGAATCACTTTTTGTCGTCTACAGTTCGGCTTGACTTCATTTAACCGATACAGTATTACTGCAGTTACGATGAATTATCGAAGGCAGTTGGTCGCCAAGTTTCTGTTCTTTGATTCGATAGAAAATTTTTCCGGACTATTTGTATACACGCGACAAATGATTAGTGTTGTATAAGGATCGTTCAAACAAGGATATTGTTTTTAGTGTGAAAGTTTAAGATATTGATTGCAGTATTAGGAATTAATTCCAACCTCTACCGGGGTATGGAATGCAGGAGACCCAGTAAAACACAAATTCCATTGCGACTATGATCGATAAAAATAGTTCAGGGATGTTTGTGACAATCTAGAACGTCAAAAGTCGAAATAAGTTGAATAACCTCTGCACAGAATTGGAACAGTTTCATTTTTCTCAATCTGTCTAGCAAGCGAAATTTTGATTATCACACCGGTTACAAAATTATATTAAGGGTTTACGTTTTCTCAGTCAGCTCAAAACCCTCAGTTTACTTGCGAACGATATCTTGTTTATTAATGATATAATCATTCATAGATCCATTTTATCGTACATTGAACGTCACACAGGATCCCCCGAAACTGAATCATTTGGACAAACATTTCACTGGTTAAGAACCAAACATACTGCTCTAGATTTATTATGAGGTGAACACAATACGATTCTGATGGTTGCTCTTTCAAATTATGGTCTATATAAACCGATGGATTTGAGCGTAATGTGCGTTGAAATGTCAGGTTTGTAATCAATTGTTTTAGCAAAGAAAGTGGAGTTTAGTTGGGGGCGATTACTGACATAAATGTAACGGATAACTATGCTCGGAGGCAGTATTATTTTTTCATCAGAGACCAGCTGGGTTACATTCTGCTACTGAGCCCGTGTGAGTATTGAAAGACGTAGGAGTAATCCAATAGTTGCACTGGGTACCATTCAAGAAGCGGTCCAATGTTTTTGCAACACGCCAATTTTTAAACGAATCATTTAAAGGCGTTGTATATGCTGAAAACCTCTAATGATGCTAAGATGAAACATGTACCGAGAATTTCTCCCACAGAACCTATTCAAATAAATGTGTCATAAACTGTACAGTCTACAATTCTTTACTAACATCACCACCTGTCGGTGACTGGGTAATTTTTTGGGCGCAAAAACTGTTTACTCAGGTACTAGTCAGCCGAAAGACAAGTGGCAAACTGAGTTCTCATTAGACGATCTGAAATTGGTTTCCAGCAAAATGTTAATCAATTCAGCGAAATGAATTTAAATGTTTATGATATGCTGTTTCTTGCAACTTAACGCATATCTCCGATAGTATCGACTTTTTCGAGTGTGTTTATCTTGCGGCCTAAAATGATGAAACTATTAAGACATATTCAGTTATGTTTAGTTAATGTGTTCTAGTTCTCAAAATGTTACTACTACCGCCACAAAATTGCAAAGACAACTTGCATATGTTGCTCATTTTTGGCTTCTTTAAGTCGTGGATATTTTTAATGGAAAAAAACTACAGCACTCAAGAAGACTATACGTAAGATAACCAACTCCTTAAAGTAAATTTTGTACGGACATTTATACGCATGTCAACATACTAAGAGACGGTTGTTCAACATGACATAAAAAATGATGTTGGGCATTTGACCATATACGTCTAGCTATATGGCAGATCATTCTGTCATCGCAGTGATAAAAAGTGCTGTGACGCATCACTGAATATTAACATCGGTAATGCCGGAAAAATGACAAAAAGAAGAAGCCACTTGGTTTTAAGAATGACATAAAGATACATTCATTCGATTGACATCAAACAGGAACCATAAATTTCCATAAGCCTAGTCGACAGTTGGACTGAAGAGCTTGACAAGACCTGTGTAACCGGTGGCAATTTTTCAATAGCTGCCTTATTACCGAATCAGTGCCAAATTAAACAACTTTGGAGTAATTCGTTTATCGTATTTTTCATAAACCTGTCAGTGATAAGCAGCAATAGTTTGCGTCGCAAACCTGCAATTAAGAATTAATTGATACCTAGAAACTACTGACACCGTTTGCAAAAGAATAGATGTCATCTCAATTACGAGTTAATGCAAGGCAATACACTACAACTTGAAATGTGTATGCGATGATTTGTCCAATGAAGCTAACAAACTTGAACAGACCACGAAAGATTACACCATAAATTATAATAAGCAAGTTGTTCCCAGTAACACTCATGGAATAAGGACTGCTTAAAACTGTTGTTTTTTAATAAGAGAGTATTTCTGTAAAAATAACATCGCTACAATCAGATTCTGTTCAGGGTTTTAACCAGTGAATATTCCAGAAAAAGTCTGCCCGACGAAAACACCAGTGCACCAGTCTTCAGTCCAATTACCGAAATGAATAGCTGAGTAGTATAAGAAGTAATGTTTACCGAAGGAAAACACTGAAGTGTTGTAGCGGAATGGATAAGTCTTACATAACAGAGGTCTCCACAACAGTAGGCTGGCTATGTTGATTCGTCATGAGGACTTTGGACACGGCAGCAACTGAGACGACCATAGTAAACTGATTATGAAAAGTATGAATGTAGTCTTGAAGACAGTTGGAAGCATTCGTGTGCAATTGATAATTCTTTAAAGTTGTATGTTAGAGAACTTGATTAGATATTAGCCATTCGTTTATTTTCGTCGCAGGGTGACTAGCAACTAATTTTAAAACTTCTAGGTAGGTAGAAACATGCGACCACTAATTCAATTCATTATGCAAAACATTAAATTCCGTTTATTCTCTCCATCAGCGCGATGATTAAAAATGGCACCTGATGTGAATTTCTTGATTTACGCTCAAAGTTCGTTAAAATGAAAACCAGTAACCATAGGATAATCAGCACTTAACGTTCAGTGACCAGAACAACCAAAGTGATTTCAGTATTTCCCACCCTAATAGAGCAGCTTCCGCCCTAGTAGAAAGGCTCGTAACGTCATGGTCAACTTTCTTCTCACAACGGACATAGTTTGCCTTGCGAGTTTTGTTCCGTTAATTTTTAGGAGTCTCGGATTATGGTTACGTAAGAATCTTTCTGGGCTAATTAGTTTCTGTGTTGTTAAAACCATCATTTTATAAAATGCATCTTCGCAAAATGCATATTTCAAAATGAATAAAATTTCTAGTTGAATGTTATTCGTATTTGATCATGGCTTTCGCTTTCCAGCCAACTTCTTTCGAAAAGAATAAAAATGGCCATAACTACGGTCATTCCTGTGCTGACGATGTTGTTCATCGTGTCGTGGTGAGCACTATCTTATCGAGGTACGACATATTGAAGTTCCGTCGGTTAGTTAGATCACTTAGTGTTAAGAGCAAACAATAGAACGTTATTATCTTCACATTTGAGTTTTGTAGAAGTAAATCAAATGGTTAATATCACTTGACATACTTCTTCTATGTGTAAACAACTTTGTTGAAGAAAACTCAGGGTTTCACATGATTCATTGGAGTAGTGATCATATAAGCGGTGATCCTACCTGAACTGACAGTTTCAGACTTAATCTATGTGAAATTGTTACGGAACTACAGGATTATCCAATACTTGCTATGCTATTTGAAACAGTGGTGGTTCATATACAGCTGCCAGAATTATCATCAAAAAGTTTATACAAACGTTGTCTTCTATGAGCTCATGGTTGTTCGCATCAACAATTCATTACAGGAAATACATACATTTTCTCAACTATATGTCGACGGAAGCAACTATCTGTTCTCTTTGTGCAAACGTCGCCAAAATATTAAACAAACCAGCATATGATGAAAGAGATAAAGCGAATGGCTGGACGAGTACCACTGCAAACGAACAAAATAGCTGTTAGATGTATGTTGTTCAACCACGATATCGTTGTATGATCGGAGATGTGGGTTGACGGACTACCATTGAGTAGAACTTTCAAAAATCAAACCATTACGTCTATTCTACTACAATTTTTGAGGTTTTTGGAGCAAATGGGATTGTAGCCGTTCAATGCAGGTTGTAAATGATATTTGTTGAAGAACCACATCCAGTTCCCGTCAACAAAATATATAGTATAAATTCTATGTAACTAGAACAATATTTAGCCTCTGCAACATTCTCTTGCAATTGCAAACTGACTTCTTTTATAGATAAAGTCGCTTTACCAGAACCAGTGCTGCACAACAGAATCTAACCAGGTGTTTGGCATGAAACTGCTAGATCAAAGGTTACACAAAACATCTGTGACAACTTACCTCAGCAATTAATTCAGAGCATACCCAGCCCGGCATATTCACTCTTTATCTTGCCAACGGATTATCACTATTGCGTTTTTAATACATTATTTTAGCTCTAAGGACATCCAGAAACAGGCTCATCATGCAGGGTTTCTGGCAGTTAAAGATTTAACTTTTGTGGAAATGGAGTGAATGTGATTTCACCACAGTTGTAAAGTGTGTTGAGGGTGGTATGATATTTTGTGAAAAAACTATTACGTTCAACCAACCGAGTTGATAAGACACTTCGTTAATTCAATCAAGCGAAAACAAAAATAAATGAGATGTCATTGTACAATTAAGAGATAGGAGACAATGTGCCCGTGGAATTTACATGCGTGGAATTTACATCAGACATTCTGTTGACGGTAATTGGATGTGTTTCTTCAACAAATATCATTTACAACCTGCATTGAACGGCTACAATCCCATTTGTTCCAAAAACCTCAAAAATTGTAGTAGAATAGACGTAATGGTTTGATTTTTGAAAGTTCTACTCAATGGTAGTCCGTCAACCCACATCTCCGATCATACAACGATATCGTGGTTGAACAACATACATCTGACAGTTATTTTGTTCGTTTGCAGTGGTACTCGTCCAGCCATTCGCTTTATCTCTTTCATCATATGCTGGTTTGTTTGATATTTTGGCGACGTTTGCACAAAGAGAACAGATAGTTGCTTCCGTCGACATATAGTTGAGAAAATGTATGTATTTCCTGTAATGAATTGTTGAGTGAAGTTATTGCAAAGTATCCAGCTATCGTGCTGGTTAAACACACGCCCCAAACAAATGTTCTTGTTGCTCCGGTCAAACCGTCCAGTACTCTTATCTTATCTCTCCTAACCTAACGGCTATCAGCAAAACTGTGATAATCACACAATCTTGGGCAGTTTTCCGTGCAGACGAAGACGTTGTTGCACTCCATCTTTTTATCACGTAAAAAGCAAGATCTTCACTCGACAACAAAACAAATAGATATGTTTCGTCGCCAATGGTAACCAAGTTTACATTGATTGTAAAAAAACACGGCTCACTCCCAAAAACAATCTGCAAGAGCCATTAATCAGAACACTTGGTTGGCTTACTAGAAGTCTGATACAATCGGTTATCTGTCAGGTTTGATGGAAATAATACAATAACGGGAATCCGAAGCAAATTATTTCCTTTTCTTGACAAGAAGTTAAACAAAACGTTCCGTCTATTTCCAGACATATCGCATGCACACACACGCGCACCGGGTTTTATACTAACTTTTCTAAACGTTAAATGCAGGTTAGATTCGTACCTTGAATTCATGTCTGAACCAAACAATTATACACAAAACAGCGTCATTTTCCGATCAATTCTGAAGTCTACTTATTCTCTCTACTTAGTAAACACAATTAGCTTATTCAATCTCCACGTGCTCCGATAAATTTCAGTGGCGGAAATTTGTTTTGCCATTTTACACTCATAATTGTTTGCATACATTCACTCCTCTGTAGATCATTTAAAAACTAGGCTTTGTTTTAATTTTTGTCCAAACCATCCGAGTCAACATTAGAGGGGGTATGTCAAAGTGACCATATTGTATGGTCACGACCTAAAGATGGTTATTCCTAAACAAGTCAAGAAAACAATCAAGATAACCCTCATAAAGGTAAGCCTGATAGACAGTAAATGACTGACATTAAATGTCATTAGTAAGACGGAAGAAATCGAACAAACGTACACACCATGCTTGGGTAAACTCCACCTCAGATTTTTGGGTTGAAATTTCGGTTTGAAATTGCCACAACACAATCGTTGCCATTTAGTTATACACTGGACGGTAAAGATAATCTTATTTTGGGCCTGATTGACCAGAAAGCTATCAGAAATTACTGCAACCACAACATTTTGACAGCAACTCTGTCTCCGATTTTTATCCACCAATGTAATGTATATTTTTATTACGTAACGCTGGTAATTTAGACGAACCTTTGATATTTGTCCCTCCTATAAAATAATTCACTCTAGTGAACAATCTTACTTTTGGTGCTGCATGTTTATGTCGGTCTTACTGTTCGGAGAAAATGAACCGTTGCCCACCTTAAAACAGTAGTTTTAGCCTTTTAATAAATCACAATTCAGTCATGTGAGTTCTTGTTGATAAATCCGCAGTTTTAGTCAAGTGCTTGCAAAGAAAGTGACGAAAAGCAATCATGCTGTGGTATGTTGGTCGAAAGGCTTACCAGAATGCAAGGACAGTGATCGAATGGGAGTGGTGTTCAATTTGAAATCTGATATGACATTATGGTTAAATTTGCGACTACCTGAGTTAGACCAAAACGGGGGTTTACTGGTCACGCCAGCCTAGTAGAAAAGTTGCCAGATAACTCGTTCACTGTTTCATTACAACCATACAACAGTTATCACTTACAAACCAAAGACTATTCCAAATAAGTATCATATTCTGAAAACCAACGCGGTATTACATTATTCTGTGAACACAACCACTGACACAATGAGTCTATAGTTTGACACAACAAATCCATATCAATTGGTTGAAGGACTGTACATCTTGTAGAGAACCAGAATCAAACCACACCGTCATTTAGTCATTTGGTAGAACGAACGGAGTATTCTCAGGTCAACAAATTATATTGATGGCAATTCCCGATCCACTGAATCGTGCGGAGAAGCTTCAGGATGAATAATGGTTTACTACACCGATGACTCTTTTAAAAGAGTATCATCACTGCAACACCGGTTCTCTTCTTGCGTTGAATCTCACGAAAAAGTTAGTCACAGCCGAAGTTAGATACAGTCAGTAACCTGAACCATTGGATGTGGGTTATTTAGTAGGGTGACTTCAAGTTGTGTGGTAGAATCAAACTCCGTAGTTTTCAATTATTCTTGATATCAGCACAGAAGTTAGTGAAACAATTTTTGGGCCAACACTAGAGTCTGCTACGATACTTGGGAAATAAATTAATTGCTATTAACACCAGTTTGGTTGAGTTAAATCACGTGAACAGTTATGCGCGGTATAACACTAGCTGCTAGTGAGAGTTTTATTATTGCCGCTGGTCGGCAATAGAAAGTAATCTGCAAACTAAAGTCATCACGATACTACATACGCTAAATCTGAACTGCTTCCAAAAAAAATCATTTTTATAATATTTAACCTTTGATTCGTTTATGAGAAATGCGTCATATGCAAAATAGATAACGAGTGAGTTATTGTCACAGTGTCCACAATAAACCAGTGGTGTCGCCAACTTATCGCTTGGTAGACACGTGAAATTCTTCTGGAAAGATTGCTTATTTGCTTGTTCATGGGGCGTATATAGTTCGCAATTACGTTTGAAATCATTACTAGTTCCTCAGCATTTTTGCAGACAGTCCGACACCTTGATGTTTGTTTTTTGTTCAAAGGCTGTTTTTTGTCTAGTCTTCTGTGATAATTGAATGAATTCCATCTTTCACAAAAACTCAACCTCTACTCTTGCTCCGCACGCTGAACGACCCGATCCGAGTGAAGTTTCGGTGCAAACACTGATTGGCCAAATGTTTGGCAACTTCAGAATTGGCCAATCATCATGCTTGGTCCATAAGAAGTGGTTATGATCAATAACGAAAATGTTAAACACCGCTGACGCCTTAGCCTAGGCATCCGCCAGTAAACAGGAGAGGCAAACGGAGTATAAAACATAACCAGATATGCAAACCTAGTGACGATATGTCGGCACAAATCTTTTGCATCGTTGTAACGTTGGAATGGAACATAAAATGGGTATTTGGACATACCCAACAGTTGAATGTGCTGACTGTCTGGATTGGTCATGGGTAACATAAAAAGCTTGTACAACCCGGAGGACGCTACTATGAAAGAAAGGTGTGGTGTGTAGTCTCACCATCAGTTGAAATCTTGTTTAGAACTTGTTACCGAACTGGCCACGTTGTATTTTACCCAACGGGTACTTCGTCACCGTCTACAGCCTTGTTTCCTAGGTCAGTTGCTGCAGAATATTCAGACGCGCTGGCATACAGGTTCACCTCTCATTACTAGCGCACCTAACACCCTATAATCGGAAGCGATTTCAAAATTGGAGTTCGAGACACTGGTGTGCTCCAGCTCGGTTACTTATTTGGCGTAAACAGCGGTGACCCAACTGGAGTCAAACGGCGACGTTTTCATACACAACAAGGAATCTTTAATATTTTCCCGCGGTCTCTTTTCAGACATATTCACCACGATACGGAAGAACTCACTAGTGAAGATACATGCCTCTTAAGCCTTTCCATACACCTGGCGGGTGGTCATTCAGTGACGTGCTTTCGTTGCGGAGAAAACTTACACAATCAGAAAGCAGACACGATGAGTCAACTATGGGGTTGTTCAGACAATGTAGCCCCAAAGGAAGAGAGATATAGTTCTTGCACTTTCTCGGAAACTGGAGTGTTGCCAACCTTAGGAACCATGGCTTCTCAAATAACTCCAGTGACATCTGTTCCAAAGTATTGTCGGTTCACCTATGCATGGATGAGCGACCATCTCATGGGCTATTGCCTATGGATTGGTCCCAGGTCGACACGATCACTGGTTGTGATACATCTCGCACTTTAAATTGCATAGACAGCAGGCTTCTTATCTACGTGTATGCTTTTCGGTAGGTTTCATACAACCGTGGAGTATACTTTCGGTGGTCAACTTTTGTGGCAGCAAAAGCCAACATCACTAGAAAACAAATAAAAGAAGTCAATTATGCTACCTTCGAAGGAGTAGAGGTTCAGTTTATATATTTTTCTTCAGAAATCTGAGTAAAAGCAAACAAATTTATCAACTGCCTCTCGAACAACTCCAACTGGTTATGACCCGATGAGGTTTTCGATTAGCTACACATGGATGAGCAGTCATCTAGTGCAGTTCTACTTCTGAACCGGTCCCGGGCTAGGTTTGTCACAGAAGAATTATCTTGCGCTACATGGTGCATAGAGAACTGTTCAGCATATTTGGGCAGGTTACTACCAAGTCAATTAAAACATTTGAAAATATTTGCCTTCGAAGATTACTTTAACCCCCTCTGTTGACGTAAAGTTGTTCAATCTCTACGTTGCTCTTGCATCACGTTTGTCCCCTAAATGAGTAACACATCATTTCCAAACGATCTGAAATCTGTCGCTGTAATTTCAGAGTTGGTAAGTTTTTCCAGCAATTGTTTACCAGCTGTTGCACCAAGCACTTTCACTTGCCAACTCTTCGGTTTATATTTCTACACGTCGATTATTGCATCAAAGTGACCTCATTACCATATGCGTTGCTCCGGAATTCCTGCTCCATATCTTCTAGCCCGTGTGCAGCTCTCATTGATATCCCCAAGGAGTTGAATTCTGTTTCATAACAGTCCATCACCACAGTGACAAAGGCCTTCGTTGTTCATTCCACTACTAGCCCACGACATTTCTGATTTTATTAAAATACATTGGTTGTGATCGTCGGCGCTTACTTCGGCTGAAGCTTGACTGGTAGATTTACGACGCTGTAGTCAGCGATTCTACCTACGCTAACTATCCGATTTTCTTGGCAGAGACCAATGTGCATTTCGGAGGAGCCTGCAGCCACATTCAGTGTTTTGGAGCTAGCTGAACTAAGAATCGACACTTTGCAATCGTACCTCGTGGTTCTTCGTAGCCACTACAAGTTTAGTACCACAATTGTCATTGATCATTCCGATCGATACGGTCTGGTCACTGTTCGCTTGTTGACTGCTTCCAACACAGAAACCATCTCAGGTATTTCGTTCACAAGGAAAGATGAGGCCTTCACTAACTACCGAATTTAACTCTGCATGACAGGAAATAATGATGTAAACGACCATCAAGTTCAATTACGTTTACTTGCTTAGACTGATGCTTCTTCCAAATAAGAATTACGTGATGATTTCAAACAAGTACACCTGAATACGCTCAAAAGTATAAACTGCACCATCTTTTCAGTGTGGTGAACAAAGGCTTCGTCATCCAAAAGACACGCTAATCAGCTACATCAAAAACCCAGTTAGCCTCGGTAAATTGTTCGTTCGAGCTTGACTACAATCGTATCCATTTCACATAAGTTACGAAAGGTAGGCCAAACAAAGGTTATTCGTCTTGCCAAGACGACTTAAAACTAACTGGTTGAATAAGCGTTTAGGATGTTGTGGTGGTGATCTCGAAAGAAGCCCATGCAACGTAAACGGGCACGCTTTACATTAGGTCGGGCGATTATGGTCTTTAAGAAATGGCTTATTCTCCACTATTCACTTGTTTACCGTTCAAATTGGACAGCACCTTTTCTGAGATTTTCATTCATGATATCAAGCTTGGATTTCAGGAGATGACTAGGATGACCGCTGATACGATATCTCCGATAAGCCATAAATCCCTATTCATCTTCTTTAGTCCTGTTGAACCATACATGACGTTTGCCATCCTCAGAACATGTGCCTGACTGTTAGTCCGTCTGTGAAAATTATGGAGGGACACGAGTACGAACGTTAAACTCCGTCATGGTACTGTTGACGTGAAACGATAGCGGATGACTATGAACATCAATCGCCTCGTTTGGAAAAGCTGTATGGTACGTGACCACTTTTCAAACTGCTCTCATCAGATCAGTCCTCCATAACATGGACTATTAGATGGATCCGGTTTAAATTGCTCTTGTTACACGCGCGTACTATGGAATCGTTCATGTTTTGTGTGATGCTTCGCTGCTACAGGGAATATCCAACTACAATGTCAATGATTTCTACCTACTGATCATCCTCGTGTTCCTGAATTATGAGAGCCTTGTGTGGAGAAATTTTCCTTCTTTTGACGAATATTTTTACTAACGGGTATTAGGGGAGTTTGGTTTTCAATATAAAGTCAATCAAACAGTGGTCAACACGGTTGCCTCATGAAATCTTGGCCGGGGTTCTAATCTCGGTCGTGGCAAGGAAATGCATAACTGACGAGCTCTAATGAGCGCGAAACTGGAACCTGGTGCATCTTTTTGAAAGGGACCGAATGCAAAAGTCAATGCTAGTGCGACAGTAGTGATCATCTTTTGATGCTGTTCAACTTATATGGAATATTTTTATTATGACAGGAAATTTTATTTTCATATTGGCTTGACAGCGCCAGGGCACTCGAGTACCCTGAAGATCACTTGCCTTTGGGAGGCATTTGGAAACTATACCCAATTTTTGAGGCACACAAAGTGATATTCCTCACTCGTGAATTTGCAATTGTCTGCTTTTGACATCGTGACTAAAAAACATTACGATTCAGTCGTTTTTCTTTGAAAGTAATAAAACATTCAGAAGCTGACAGCCAATTCATTTAAAATATTCTATTTTGACAGTTTTGGGTCTAGTTTTGTAGCCACTACTTGCCTTTTGTCTACAACATTGTGCGATTTGCCATTTAATAAAAAGAATCAATAATCAATTGTCTAAGCTGAACATAGTGAGATTGCATTACACCTGTTCCATCAATGGTATAGTTACACAAGTCAAAAAAGATGTCTTCTATATTTTCCCGTGTACCGTCTAAGCTCTGCTCTTTAGACTGGTTCTAATCCTTTCGAATTCTTTCAAGCTTCCGACCGTTTTGCGCCATGTTCACGCGGAAGTCAATTTTCTGTTCGGTTGCTCGTGAATGAATTACCACAAAAACGGTTTGCAGTTGTGCGTTACGTAGTAGGAGTACATAAATCCTGCAGACATTTTTATGAAAAGGCGTCTGATTACTCCACTCGTCCTAGTAATGATCAATAAACTGTTGTGAATTTCTACCATTTTTCTGATTATGTCTTGGAATGCATTCGTAAATAGAAATTCACCTATTTCGCCAACAAAACATTTTGCTAGGTATCTTTATCTCGCAGTAGGTGGCTGTTGCTTAAATGCTTGAAACCGAGATAAATAAAGAGTGCTGATGTGAACCCTGCGGGTAGTAACGTCGTTTGACTAAGAATATTGGCGAAAGTCAACCGAAATCATCAAGACGAATTTTGCTAACAACGTCGAGCTGTCCATATTTTGGTAGCTACTAACACCATTAATTTATTATTCAGAATTTGTATCGAATCACTAAAGCAAACCGGGAAGCTTACCGTGGTTAACATAAAAGAAATAAGCTACATTCTTTAAATTAAAGTTTGTGCGTTTGTAGGTTGTTAATGAAGGGAGGAAGATCTTTGCTTGTGCGTCCCTGTCGCTGTGTTGGTTACTTAGAATTGTTACGAACAAAGGGTGAATCAGATTGAATAAGACGCAAATTCAATGAAGCTACTGGCTGCAGTTATTTCAGCGACGAACACTGAAATACACTGAGACAACTTTCAGTCAGACATAGGCAGTTAATGGTCCGTGAAATTAGGCTAATATAGCGGTTAGACAACTTGTAATCCCGATTGTCTCTCACGTATGTTCCGCTCGAATAATATTTAAAATCTCTCAGCCGATTCAGCGGTGATCACAGAGTTGGGCAATGTGTTTCAATATGAACAGACCATAACTGCTATGCAGTTATATCTGCAAAGTATACTATCTATTCCATTGCTCAATTTCAGCGAGTAATTCATTAGACCTTCCTCCTTGTTTACTACAAAGAGATATGTTAGTGGGTGACCCAGGATGTGGAGGAGTTTGTAACCGAGAGCTAGGTCTCCCCGGTGACATCGGTAGTTCACTGATAATTGACATTATTCTGTCAGTTTTCCGGGTGAAGATTTACCTCAGTCCCATAATTGTTTTAGTGGCTCATTTTCAGACGCTTTCAATACGTGCTCAGTCTTCATTAAGATGAGGACGACAGGCCTGTGTGTTCGTCTCCGAATGTGGGTATATTATAGAGGTGAACATGGTGGGAAACGCTTCAGGGTGGAATGTTTAACAAATTTCTCGTAAGGGATTAACTGTTACCTGCACCCTTTTAACCGTGGATGTGCAACTTGTAGACCGACTCATACTATCTGTCACTAGAGTCCTTGTTTTTACTTCACATGCTAACACGAGTAGATTTATATCTTCATGGTAATAATCAACACAGCGTTGATGGTGAATGTGTATGACTACATTTGTTGACGTTGAATGGTTGGTAATATTATATGGACCAGTGCCTTAGAGAGTTCAACTCCCTTTGAGAGTTTACTACATCATTTGGGCACTCTCAAACCCTCCAGGGTTTTGTGTCTTCGGAGCTGGGCAACGTCGATGACCTGACTATACTTGGTAGTTCAGAGACGAAAAGGATGGACAACAGTGGTCCTAAGATCGATCCCTGTGGAACACCACTTTTGGCCTGAAACCACTATGACAGCTGTCCATTCAATTTAACCTTAAATCTACGTTCAGTCAAACACTCCTCTAACCAGCTGAACATGACCATAACTGTTCAATTTCCACAACAAGAAGGATTAATCGACAATATCAGAGGTTTTGGAAAATTCAAGATAAGCTACGTATGTGGCCATTTCTGCTTCAACGACCTTCATCGGGAAACCACGAGCAATCGGCAGATTCATGGAACATTAGTATTCCCTACGAAAGCCATATTGCCTCTTGGTGATGAGTTCGAAATCTGTAATCTTATTACTGTGAGATGCATCTGGTAAGCTGTCCATTACTTTAAAGACCAATGAAAGCAACGTTATTCGTCGATGGTTTGCTGGGTCGTACCTACATCCATCTTTGAAGATAAATGTAACTATGAACTGGTTCTGGGTTTTCGGTAAACAACTGGTTAAAACATTCTGTAAATGATTGAGCTACTTCCGTGGCGCAGCTTTTCAAGTCGACAGGAGATATCAAGTCTGAACCGGGTGATTCGTGGGTTAGTAGCTTCTCTAAGTCAACTCTGACTTGTGACATTGAACTCTGTGTGATACTTCAGTCAATTTACCTCCTATAGGCACGAAAGTCACTCGTGATTTACAGTTGTGCACACTAACTTACCGTTTGCCCAGAGTGTTGGTTGCCCGTGCATCTGTGTGGGCAAATCCCTGAGAGGTTTGCAGTTACGAAATTCCCACCCTACTGCTTGTGTATGCAACGACGTCGTTGTTGGAAAGCATGGTATTCACCTTCAATTTTTGAACGAGACCACGTTGTAAATAAAATCGATTCTTACTGACAGCAACCGTGGTAGGATTGCGTCACATGATATACTCGACTAATGCTATTTGATTTTGTGTTAGTTGGCGCCTGTTCCGAGCTGCGCGTCTCAATGTAATCCAAAGTTTGGTTCTATTTCGTGGTTGTCTTAACTTTCCAGTCGACCGGAGTCACTTAACTGGAACATCGATGCTAACGGCATTGGGGATTTCCTCGACCTTGCTGCCAGTAAATGACGCACGCTTCAATAGCGTAGTGATTAGGCTTTGATGAATAGTGGCTTAACTGGACAACAAGAAGTTATTCAGCTGGATATAAACAAATGGCATCAGTATCTATCCATAGTGTTTGGAACGGGGTAGGTGACGGAATAGTGTATTTAGGAAACAAAATGGCGACTATTTCTTTTTCATCTAAGTGAACCATTACTCGTTAAACCATTGGTGATCGTTTATATCATTTACACGTTCGTGGCAATCAAACAGACAGT
>JTDE01000133.1:121818-183055 GCA_014338405.1 Paragonimus skrjabini miyazakii
GATATGTAATGACTAAGGTTTCTTCCAGGTTTCCCCTGGGTTTAGGACCGACACAGAAATCGTCGAGGTGTTTAGCTTATACGGTAAGAAATAGCAAAGATAAAATTAGCAATACTAATTACATTAAGTTATTTTTATAGTTGTTGTTCACGTTCAAATCTAATGAATATAAATCCATCCATATACACTTTTCAGTTAGTGTTTTTATATCTTGCAGGCAGACATCTGTATTAACATTCTTCTTATTGTTATCTCTGACAGAGCTGAGTTAATGAATCTAAGCTGTCAGAAAATTGATTAGTAATGGATTCAATCTGCCTCACAACTAGCTGTATGAAGCCATTCATTATGATATGCTCCCTCAAGAGAGGAAGTTACAACTTCTAGGGTGTGGATGATAAACGAAAGTCAACTGCATCTGTTTCGCTGCTTTAATTTACATTTTCGTTTCTACGCGTATTTACATATTGAATTGATTACTATCTAGAAACTGTTAGCATTGTATTTGTTCTTGTCATATCTATCGTTATGTTTGTGGTTTTTACTCGTTTGGTGATTCTTGTTTTGGCTTATGTGGGAAACTGTTAACCTGATGTGAGATGGTTGTTACTGATAAATGAAAAGTTACTGATAACCATCTTTACGAAATAATAACGGGATAAAATTTCGGAACTGAAAGGTTTCGAAATCTTCCAAACTGGATAGGCCTCGTCCATTTGTAACTGTCCACTTGAGCTCACCGTGTTGAGTCACTTCGTCCACACGTGATTGTTTGTATCAGTTCAAACTTGCCACACTTCGTTGTTGCGCAGTTGGGAAGTCCGTTTACTAGATATCAGCAATCCAGTCAGATAAACACGATTTTCGTCGCACGTGTCCTACGCGTGAACTGAACGCATGCAGCCTCGCAAACATTTCTCTGAAACCATCCGCACAGTACGGAAATCAGCAGTTTGCATAACATTGATTTCGTCGCGGTATGATGAACAGGCATTTGCAAAACTCACGGTTAACTGTACCTTTGGAAAAAAAAGCTTCTGAAATTATCAACTCAACTGGTTACACTAATAAAACCTTATAGTTTTTCATTTTGCAATCCCAGGCAACCCAAAACGCCGTTTACTTTCACATTCGACTTACTACTGTCAGAATCATAACGGTAAAAGACAGTTGACAAGAACTCAACTTAAAACTAACTTCAAGTACATGAGTCAACTCCGGTGGATAGATAACTATGTACAAGCAACAAAGCTGTGTCTATGACAGCTCGATAGATATATATATATATATATCGACTGATTCAACAATGTTCGTTATCTAATTTGAATAATCACTGAACGAACTTGTCTCTGAATGTAGTTTCGGTGTATCAAATAGAAGAAGACCAAATTCGGTTCACACATATTCTGAAAATTCTCCGCTGGCCAAAGAATATCAATTAACTGAATGTAGGTAGGATACTCTAAAGTTTGCTGAAGGTCCCATAGCAATGCCCGAATAATGAGAAAAATAGCTGATGTGAACTGAATTGAACTGATGATAACTCCAGCATTCACATCGATTTTTAACCAGTCATTTCCACAAAAAGCACCAGACTTGTACCCCATTCTCGTTGGATTTCATGAATAGCGTTTCTCCTTGCCACACTGGGATTTAAACTTAAGGTACACTTTTATGAACTAATCATGGTAACCACCGCACTGTTGATCTCACATTCGTTACACGTGAATTGTCATATAACAGCGTCCGACTACATTTATTCATGAGCAATCCTCAAACTGCCGAACGTCTCAAATGGGGACACCGCGAATATTCAGATTCAGTTTAATGATCTCGTACTTAAGATGTTTCAACAAGATGGGATCACTTAGCTGTGAAAAGATGTGGATGTTCAAACAGTAGTTCAATAAATGTTCAATAATTTAACCGAGGTTTTTTCATGGGATCAAAATTTATAATGAAGCGCTTATGAGGAGGCCAAGGTGGTCGTTGTCCGACAAATTAAATGAAGACAAATTCACTTTCACCAATATAACTATTCTGTAGGCAAAATGAAAATTTCTTTACGGGTCATTTTGACTGGACCGTTTTGGATTCTCATGGCTGCGATCATAAATTTTTCTGTCCTCAGGAACGGTACTCCTCAGTTCTTGCACCAAAAGACATTATATGTCCCGATAGCCAACGGTCTTCCCGACTTGACCCGTTTTCTTCTCTTCAGTCTTCATTTAAGGAATCTTGTTTTTCGTGATAGCATACCCAAGTTTCCTATGTTTACCTTCTGTTTTCTTCGGTTTAATTGTTTCATTTCGTAGATTTCGTCCCGATGAGCTGATCAATGTTGTCAGTTTTGCTTTGCATGCAGTTTAGTATTGGCCGTTGAACTATATTCTTGTAATCCGCTTAGAACAAAAAAGTTCTCAAGTTGACTCCCAGAAAATGAAGAATATCCGCTCCTATTTTCTTAGTCCTGTCAGATGCCGCACGAAAGCTTCTGCTTATGTTATACCTTTGCTGTTCTTTCGGATTTGCGCCAGATGCCTGATGTTTTGGCTTAAGCATAAACGCCCAACCCAAGCCATTTGTAATATCACCATTGTGAAGCGTCCATTTTTCTCAACAACTGAAGTAAATAAATTCGGACGAAGATTATGTCAACCGTATATAGACTGTTGTTGTACAGTTTGGTTCGATAGTCACCTAACTTTAAAAATATGGTGCACTCAAAACAATACAAGAACAAAAGTTCACACTTACAAAAACGCGTGTTGGTCGATCAGTTAATCCGTTGTGGTTTGAAGGAAAAGCAATCCACTTATTCCTAAATCTTGGTTCTTGAACGATGACCGGAACTGCTTAGTGCGTTCGCTGTATATTTGTATTTCAGATGGTTTCCTAAAGCGCAAAGGTTTATCGAATCTCAATTTAAATGCGCTACAGTTTTTGTTTTTTAAAATTAAACAAAAAAAACAGCTCATTGCTAGTTATTCAATCTTTAATATATATCTTCACTAGATATCTAATACTTTCTGCAGAAGACCATTGGGGGGGTGTAAACCTCAAACCATGGAACTACCACAGTCTCATGTCCATTTTCATTTGAATTCATTGGCACAGATGCAGATGGTTTTACTGTTCAGTTAATGTTTAAATACTATAACAATCCACAGAGATAGTGATGTGCTTGAAGTCAACTAAGGTGGTGAGTAAGACAGCTTCTAATGCCGTACATTAGTTTGCCATTACAACTCGGAACTACTTCAAATAAAAGAATAATGTACTTGAGCTTAAGCCCAGCAGCAAAGTCATCTGTTCCTACATTTGATACCTAGCGTCTGTACCCGATATAAACTGACATTCTCAGATGAACTGTGTCTATTACGATCATTTGAGTATTGATTTACAAAAACAAATATATTTTAGGTCATTAACTCAATGATGATTATGTGATCCGGAAGTATTTACGTATCAGCCAAGGTAGTTAGAAGGGAAGTTCATATTTTTGGATCTGTGACACAATTGAGTTCAGGAAAGCAAAAACCTGTCCAAAGTTTTAGGTTTGAAAGAGAAAATTAAGAAACAAACTTAGAACTCTTGTTGGTTTTCCGCGTTCACAAACGTGCATTCTCTCGTAAGAATCCCTTTACCAAGTTATCCATTTTCGAAGCGTTGTCTTGCATTGGAAACCTTAAAGAGGGTCATTTTTATTCGGACTTCAAGTGCTTTGTCTGATTATCCAAACTGAACGCTGTTGCCGGACGAGAAACACTTGGAGCACAGATGCAGTTTAAGAATAGACTTTTCGGAAAAGTCACTGCAACATCGTTAGATAAATGTTCGATCGGAACTCAATGGTTTACTAGGTCCTAAAATGTTTCTTTCCGTTTTGCCCAAAACTTACGGTGTGTTTTACTCTGAAAGCTTATGTGGAATTCTGCGCCTGTAGTGAAACAAATTCAAACCGATGATTTTCGACAGAATATTATCACGCATTTCATTTCTGTTAATGGGTACTCTCAGTTTTGCAAAAATGATTCCAAGTGCAATTTTTAAACGTCTGTGCAAAACCACCTGGACAAAAGGGATCTCACATAATTAGAATTAAGTTCTGGCAGCTAAAATATGAAAACATGCTGGGGGATCACGAAGATGAAAAAAATTCCATGACGTTTGCTACATTATAGAAGTGGGCATGCTAAGTTTTAAGTATGTTCACATTGCTGGATTAGTTGGACTATTTTTGCTAAAGTTATCGGTTTATTGCAACTAAATGTTAAAGGCGAATAACTATCTGTTTATTCACCAAAAAGGGAGGACCTAATTGGAAAGGTCTCACGCTTTTCCTGACGGAAAAGTGCGATTGGAAAGATAATGTCTGCAGTGAAATTATTATCACTCATATGAATTAAAGTAGTAGCAGCTTTTTCACTACTTTTTACCGAAAATATCACAATCCATAGACCACAGTATGTAGAATTATTTGTATGCATCTGTGTAGTTCATCTTGACCATAGACTCAGATAACTGCCTCAGCTAGACTGCATCTAATGTGCTGATCGTGCTAGATTAACACAGTTTGTTGATGTGCAATTTGAAGAGTGGTACTCTATGACTAAGAGCCGAGTTGATGATGGCACAAAACTTACGCTGGTTGAACTGACTACTCTGTACAACAGAGAAACGCTGACCTTGTAGCACACTGGTCGGGCGATGAAGAGATAGTGGGCTGAGAGATTGCTGACTACTCTCTTTAGGTAAACCAAAAAATGTCACTTTCCAGGTTAGGACAGTACTATGTATGCCACTATTTGGGTGAATTGTAACATAAACCAGTACTGTGCAATCGGTTGCGTGAAGATATCTTTAGAATGCTGAGTCCTCGCCGTTAGTTAGTTACCTTTTTAATAATTTTCCTGCATAACCTCTTTTGAAGTCCTTCCATTACCATCTTATTGTCAGGGACCAAAATCTGTACAAGTGAACAAATGGATAAACAAGACGGTTTGTGACGCTCAGCTGGCAACATTCTGACACATTTATATTACGGAGTTTTCTAACTGACATTGCAAGTTGGGTTTGCAGATTCGTTGAGTACATACTTAAAGGAATTCTTCGTTAGTTGTTGTTGTTACTTTCCTCTGGTTGTGAGTTTGCCTAAGAAGTTACTGAATGGCACCGGCCATTCAATATGATGTCTCATGGTGCGCGACGCAACATCGACTGTTCTACACGCGTTTTATGTGCGTCTATCGATCAGCCGACAAATATTTGGATTGGCCATCTTATCGTTCGTGGGAAATAATCGTACACACGTCTCTTGTTCACACAGTGCGTACTGCCTTGCATTGGATTGACTGCCCTGTACCTGTAAATGCTGTTGTTGCAATAGACCGTTTTATTAGTCTATTGTCATTCTGTTAAGCAGCAAACATAACAGTTTGGCAACGGGCATAAATTAGGTGGAGTGTGACAAATTTTCTTAGTGCACATTTCCTATTTTGGAAGTTACCTACGGGAAAACTTGATACCCAGTACTAGCTGCAGTTGGAAACTACTTTTACAAATTTAGTTCACCTGTATACTGTGGTTGGGAATGCGGATGACATTTTAAGAATCACATTACTACGTTATCAACTTTGTCAGGAATGACAACGGCACTCTGACAACTTACGATTACTGATGAAACAAGATTCACCGTCTGTCCTGGAGTCACGTTATAAATTCCGTTCATTACGTCAACGCTCTTATGAATCCGTCAACGACTTTATCTCACAACTTCTCTCGGCTGTTCCAGACTGTGCCTACGGAGAGATCCCAAAACATAGGATCAAACAGTCAATGCTCATCCGGGGACTCATTACCGGCGTTCGCGACGAAAAAACGGGCGGGCGATTTCTACGCAAAGACAAACAACTCAAATAGGTAAAAGCTTGTGTTTTTGGGCTGATTTGGTCAAAGAACTTGTAGAAGTTTTTCCTGTGGAACCTACATTACGTACTGATGCTTCCCGAATTGTATACGCCAAAAGTCGTAAGAAGCTTTGTTACTATCGTTGTGTTGAAGATCACTCAAAACCGGCCAAAAATTCACATTTAGTTTGGAGTTTTCAATTTTGTCAAAGGAAGGTCCTATTAGGAAAATGTCTTTCCAAACATAGTGTTTGTACGTTGTCTACTTCCAGGGAACTAATCTAATCGACGAGAACTTGATTGCCAACTAATTTGACAGTACAACAGTCAATCACAGATCTAAAACAACCTTGGACACACAGATGTTGTCTCTGCGAACCAGACCGGACAAAAGGTTGCATTCGAGCTGGATACTGGATCGGCTGTTACACTGCTACGATTGGGTGGCTTAACGCATCTTCCAGAGATGGACGGACTTAAAATTCATTTGCGATCTTATGCTGTCCAGACGGTGTGTTATCAGTAACTTCCTTGCTCGTGCGTCCTAAAACAATTGCGTGAACTACTTATATATCCGTGTGTCTAAAGGACCTGGTCCAAATGCATTTTATCGAGAGTGGATTAGATATTTTGCTGGTATTCTGTTAAGTGTTAGGGCAGCTGAGGTTCACACACGATTATCTATAATTTTTAATGCATATGCGAATTTATTCGACTAGTCGAAGTTTGAAAAGTCGCGAAATTATTCCGCATATTTACTGCTGTCACCGCATGCAATACCGAAGTTCTGGAAGGCCTAGACCCCTACTAATGTCGAAAATGAAATATGCCGGCTCCAAAAAGAAGGTACAGTTGAACCTGCTCAGTATTCAGGCTGGGCAACCTCCGTAGTACTGGAGTCAAAATCTGACAATACGGTAAGAATTTGTGGTGACTAGAAAATAGCTGAGCCGAGTGTTACAGTTACGTCGTTGTTCCTCACCAAACAGTGAGGACATATTCACATCCTTATATGAGGGTGGACTTTTCAAAAGCTGGATTTAAATCACGCATACCAACAAACTGACCTAGATGAAAGTTCACGTCCTTGCACTACAGTTAACACTAATGTAAGTTTGTTTCGTTACACTCGCCTCTTATTCGGATTAACTCTGCGCCTGCTATTTTTCAAAGTATCGTTGACTTCCTTGTTAAAGATATATCCAGCATATTTGCACACATTTATGGTATTCTGATCACCGGACGTGATAGTGAACATCATTTGCAGACTTAAGACTTTGTGCTGAAGAGACCGTCAGATGCGAGTTTCGTATTGGAATGAGTGTACAATACCTCGGATTAAAGCTGTCAAGGGAGGGTCTACAAATACCAGAAGAGAAAATACGAATATTACTAGATGTTGCATCACCTAAAAACATGAGCGAGCTTAGATGGTTTTAGGAGCGTTAACGGTTTTCTTGATTCATACCACTTTCAGGGGAGAACCCTAACTCTATTTGCCAACTTCTGCCAGGGAACAAAACCTGGCGGTCAACCCAGTTTCATGAGACTGTTCTCAACATAATTAAACAGATTCATCCTTCATCACACGTTCTGATACATTATGCGCCGGAAACATCAGTCGTACTCTGTTGTGAGGCACCTCAATAAGGTCTTTGTACCTTACTATTATACAACCTTCCAGATGGATCACAACGTCCCTTCTTTTACCGCTCTTTAACATTAAGCGCAGGAGAAAGGAATCATGTACAGCTTAACCGGGAAGCCCTGGTTAACATATTCGTTTAAAAACAGTTTTGCCAATACCCTGTCGGACGACCGTTCACAATTTTTACGGAACACATGCCCATCACTTCGTTATCAGGTGAAGAAAAAGCGACACCATATGTGGCCTCCTCGTGGACAATTTGCGTATCTGTTATCATATCTGTTTACAACTATAAAATTCAATACACCCCCGGACGACGCTGATGCCATAAGCAGATTACCATTGCTAGATGCACTGTCCACAGAATTCATCTAAGAGGTAATTGCACAACTTATTCAGCGCTTCAACAATTCTCTTATTTTGTGGACGGATATACGACGATAAAAAGATAAGGACCACATGCTCACCTTGGTTAAACAACATGTGCAGATTTGATGGCCAGAACCGACACCTGACGAACTTGTAATTTTCTAATGGAGAATGACTTACGTCTTCCGTGTGAATGTCTATTTTGGGGAGTACTTGTGGTGATTCCAGAGAGAGTGCGACCGTCTGTCCTCTAAGAACTGCATGTCGCCCATCCAGGCATTGTGAAAATGGAATCCTTATTCCATTTTTATGTGTACTGGCTCACGCTGGACGGTGACATTACGTCAGTGGTGAAGTTGTTTGCATTATGTCAAGCAAACCAGATTGCACCTCCCAAGGTACCGTAGCACCCTGGGAGTTGGCCTGAAATATCATAGAAAGAAAATCCACCGAGACCGTTTTTGTCCTTTTGAAGGTCAAATGGTTTTATTGATGGCGGCTGCCATTCCAAATGGATTAATGCTCACATTCTCCCAAGAGCGAAAACGGTTAGTACAATAATCAAACTACGTATAACACAACATTTAACTTGCCAGAATTTATCGTAGCCGACGACGGTTCTGTAATCACCAACGCAGAATTTGTAGACTTCATTACTTCGAATGGAATCAGGCTTGTTGCGACAGCGACTTATCATCCCGTTTCTAACTCGAGAGGTTAGTTATGAAAACATTAGATGTGATGCACCTAACCATTCTATTTCGTATGTTCTTTGTCAGTTCACTTGCAGCTGCAATGACAGTTATATCGGTAAAACGGACCGGTGCTTGCGTCAGCGAATGGCTGAATACCTCCCAAAATGGTTGATTCGGTGTGCTGCGCAGACAATCACTCAATCAAGAAGCCGCAGGCGAAGTCCGGCGTCATCCATATTGAAGCATACCCCGGAGACAGGTCACAACGTCGATCCAATCAGGTCGTTCACCTTGATGTTCCGACACCTGAAACCTCAAAATTCTGGCTATTGGTGATGTTATGTTGATCAAACAAAGACAGCCGGTGTTGTGCGCACAAAAGTTAATTGTTCACACTGTTCACCTCCCGTGATAGTGATTCTTTGACACAAGCTTCATTCTGTTTAACTTTTGTTGCCATGCCCTTCTAGACTGATGAGATGAACCAAAGTGTTAACATTCCGCAAAGTTAGTCTTCTAGTTGTTTGCTTCTATCTAATTTACTGGAATCTGAATGCTTCCAAACAATACGGAATAACAAGCGCGTGCTGTTCACTCTGGAATCAGAATATACTTTGCATTTGAAACGTAACTATTATGATAACATACCATTAATGGTAGTGCAATAAATGAGGTAACTTACAAGCGGTACACAAGATAGGCAAACGTTGTCCCGTAAAACTAAAGCGTCTACAATTGCACCTGCACGCGTCGGTATGTAAAGACCTGGAAGAAGGACAAAATCCAGTTGTTTATTAGGTAGTTTTCTCGAGAGCTGTTGAAAGTTACCAGTGTCTGTCATTTTATGACAGACTTCGTTGGGCCGGAAACACTATACAACGGAATAATAAAGGCCGTATACTCAGTCGGATACAATGTAACAAATATATAACTAACGCAGGTGGTTTGATAATTTTAGGTTACTGCTAACATTTCCAATTGCCTTATCTTGTTTTCGCTTCTTTCCAATCAGTAAACAACTGCAACAATGAAGTATTCATTCATGCATATATGAGAACGCAAAGTGCATAGCAACTATTGAAGTCATGCTGATTAAAATAACGTCAATCAACATTTTGTGCCAAAATACTTTGATTCATGCCATCAGGGTAAACAGTTTTGCACCTGTCGATTTATTTATTCCAAAGAATTTTTCCTACTGTACCTCATGTTGTACAATCGGGTACATCAATTACACTGTGCAAGTGCAATTGAAGGAAGAAACCAGTTAGTTTAAATTGTCTTCTGACGCAGAGTTGAAATAGTATCAAGGTCAGATGATGATATATTATCTCTGTTTTGATATCCGCTCCAAACCCGTCGTTTCATTGACTGATTTCTCCATTCCACTCCATTTTTTCATTCCTCATAAAGCTGGGGAAATTAACAGATTAGAACCGTAATTGGAAAAGCATAGGGTCTCAGTTCATGCTTTCATGTGTCATCCCGCAGAACGTTTCATTCATGGTCATAAACACTTTCAGCTACGGAATTAATTCTTTCGAAATATTTACTTCGTTATATTTGGATCTTCCTTAATGAAAACAAATCAGCCGAATTAAGGTCACTCACATGAGTTTTGGAATGTAAACCGCTTGGCCAAGAAGATTATACTTTCAGACGTGCAGTGGGCCATCACATTTCGTATAGGTGTTCATAGGAAGTAAAACCTCAGTGTAAGGTCGCCTTTTGTATCAAATGGAACTTGACTAAAGCATCTATCACTTCACTAACACTCATTACTTCAACAAAATTTATTGACAAAACAGGGAGTAATTTAGCTTGTAAGTGATCTAACTTTCTCTATGTGTGTATTACCATAGGGTAGGTAAATTAATGAATTATCTTCTACGTAAGTGGAATTCATACGATAAGACTAATGTATTAGACTACTTATCTTGTTCGTCGTTATTGTTCACGTCCGAGGTAATATACTAAGACCTGATAACTCTGGTCACGTCAAAAGTTTGTTCATTCTGAGGGCACCCTGTTTGAAACGCATGAAAAAGTTCAGTCTCGGAAAACATTTTGTGTTACCAACTCAAAATCACTCTGTTTCAATCTTTACTCTAGTAGAACACTATTTTTATTAAAAGGTGAGGTTACCTGAAAGATCTCGAAGACACCACATACACTCAAACACAATTTTCACGCGTGTGAAAGTTGATCGCCGACTTGTATTGTGTTCCGGGAAAACCAAAAAAGCACCCTTCATCACCTCGCACACTGCAAATAACCCACTTCTAACTGATAGATGTTGAGATAAAAAATTGGAGTAGGAGGCAATCAGCGACTCCATATACGAGACTTAGCCACAGCGAGAATTAAGTTCGGTATCTCTTTCCGAAAGTGTCCGGTTAGAATGCAAAAGGTAAGATCATCTGTATGACATCCAATTGTGAAAAATCATGGCTTCCTCTGGATTCGAACCAGGGCCAGAAATAGCATGCTTAAACGCGACATGTCATTGGTTCAGAACCAGCCGAAGCCCTGAATTTTCACAGCTGGGTCTCACCTAAATCATCAATCTACCAAAACAACTTATTAGAGATCACTTGTGTTTGCCGATTCATGTTGGTTAACAACCCTCCACTACTTATCAGCAATCAAAATATTGTTTAACTGTTTCAACCATTTCTCAAACTTCAATCTGGAGAGAGGTTCTAGTCGTGTAGTTACCGACTGGAGTTAACAGGACAGCCGCCGTATATCCCCTTTGAGATGGCCAGGCAATCCAAGCATTATCGACAAAAGAATTTGCCTGACTGTTTGTACAGTAATTCAGCTGTGCTCAATGTGCAGCCAACGGCGCATTAGTTAAAATAGTTGCCTCATAACAACATAGTCGGGGTTCAAATCCGAGTCATAGCAAAGATGTTCACCAACGACGAACTTAGCTAACAAAAAACGAGACTCGATCCTTTTTTCCGCATAAGGTTGATTAAAAGCCTGTTGGATTGCGACAGCCGCGATTAATTGTGCATGATATTTAATGCATATCACCAAAAATTCCTATAATACTCATCAGTATCCTAGGTATCTTCGGGTGTTCATTCTCAGGCCGATGCGTGAAAATGAATTCAGGCTTACAAGTTGTTGTCAGAACAAGACTGCAAATAACAACCACTGATTAGAAGCTTAGATTTGGTCCACCAGATGAGATACTTATGAACTGTCAGGTGTAACTAGTCTTTTCTTCTGTTTGCTGAAATCAAAATTGTTTTACAAGAATGGTAAAGATGAATGAAGTCAAACAGTTTGGGCCACCCGAAGTGGTTGAAACGTAGAGCATTACACCTTGCTCACAAAGTTGTATTGTTCTCAATCCATTTATCAGTGGGAAAGATGACTGATAATTGGGTGATTGGAGGTTTATAATGTTGCCGTATTCTCCGAGTTGGCTGTTCAGTTTGAGCACGGCGTAACATCGTGTATGGTCTTGATGCAATTTCAGATAAATTCTTCACAATCTGTTATACTGAAAATGTTTTCATCTATTTGCAGTATACTTAGATAAAGTTCATCACGATTAACCTCGTTAGTATAACTCTTGTTGCTCAAACAATGCAGGTCGGTCCGAAGCAAAACAGTCAGTACACCTAATTTCAGTCACGGTTGTGCTCAACTACTTTTCTCAGTTGATAACCCGAACAGCAACTACTGCTCTGTATGAAACATTCGTTACAGGGTCTCCAATATGCCTTCACTAACCACTTTAGCCAACCTTTTATTCACTAAGAAACTTGACTGCTATCGTACGAAATATCCAAAGACGTTCGCCTTGAATTTAAATCGAAAACACTAGCCGACCCAGATGTTAGCACAGCTGGTCGTCAAGTACTGTGAAGAAAATCTACGATAATGCGGTAGGTCTATATTAAATGGAACTCTTGATGTACAGATTTAAAATATGGGTGAAACTATATAGACTTTCCAGACGTCTATAAGTTTACTGTAGTGTATAAACTAGCTGAATACTCTGCAGAGCGTTTCAGACAGGCCTCTTCTATACCACATGAGTATCTTCAAGGAGTTGAAATTTGGACATGCAAACTTATTGCCGCGAAACCTTTTCAATCCGTCAAAAATAGTGGATAGTGTAAACGCGATTATTTTCGGGACAACTTTGACGTTATTCATGGTTTTAGTTGCTAGTTGTGTAGGTTGACAACAGAACAATAACAACACTACTATTTAAAATAATAATCTCATCTGGGTGACCCAGTTAGGAGATAACAGAAAAGCGTTTGTTACTCGCTACAACAACTTTGTGAAATAATGTTGGATTAACACCATATTTACTGATAACTTTTAGCGGATACTTGCATTCGCCAGTACTCATACTCATCACAGATGCATCAAACGCTGCCGTCGGCGCAGTCTTGGAACAATCTGTAAATGGTGAACAGCAACCCTTCGCGTTTTTCTCACAAAAGCTGCAACCAGCACAGACTAAGTACAGCACATTTGGACGTGAACTGCTGGCCATTTATTTGGCAATCCGTTATTTTCGGCATCTTTTGGAAGGTAGACATTTTGTTGTGCAAACCGATCACAAGCCATTGACGTTTGCTTTTCATGCTAAACCTGATCGGTACTCTCCGCGCGAAATCAGACATTTGGACTACATCTCTCAGTTCACCACGGACATTCAACACCTTCGTGGTGACACCAATATCGTTGCTGATACATTATCACGAACTGATGTCAACTCAGTCCAGTCACCTCCTTCCTTCGATTTGTCTCAAATGGCCACAGCCCAGCAGTGCAGTGAGGACATGAAGGACGTTTCCATCTGTAAGTCCTTGAAATTATCTACCATCCCTCTACCGACGCAAGCTGGCAACATTTTGTGTGATACTTCAACGTTACGAATTAAAGAGTAAACAATATACGTTTGTACAGTTCACTCTGTTATTCACACGTTTGGCAAACGGGCACTTCAATATCTCTTCATTGTGCAACATTGAAATGAGATTTTACATTCAGATTGCCAACATTGCTTAAACTAAGCATGCATGTTGATAACTGTGACAACCGAGTCCATCACACCTGCTGTCATATTGAATCCACTAATGAATTCAGTAGACTGACTCCCCAGGCAGGACGTTTCAAAAGATTCTTACTGGACTTGTCAACTTCTTTCGAAAAATTGGAAAGATATCTTCACTTGCGATGGAAACCGTTCGGAACTGCCGCTTAAACCAATACTGGCGTTAGTAAACTCATTGCATAAGTTGCACGCTGGTTCCTCAACCCAAAACAAGCATATTCTTTCAAAGATTCCTTTGACTTGACAAATGATTTAAACAATATCACTCTTGTTATTGAGTAAACGTGTTTCCTAGAGATTCCGTAAATGTTCACGAATGTCCCCTTAGATGATATAGTTTATTATACTTCTGGGCTCGACGAGGCGGGTCACACTACTTTGCCTCTTCTGATCGGCGTTCTGGGGGATACTTGGCTGTTTTGCACTGAAAATATAATTTTACGTTTCCTTGACAGCTGCTTCCGCCAAATAGATGAGGTGTCTTTGTGAAGTCCACCACAGCCCATCTTTACAGATCTTTTTATTTTAGGGTTTGATTTAGGGTCAGCAGCAGCAGATGTAACAGGTTTCTCTACTTTAAATGCTACGTCAATGACAGTAATATTCAGTCACTGTAGGCGAACAAATTATGATCTACTGCAATGCTGAACCAGATATCAACCTTACACGGAGGTAGCCTGTCTATCGGAAGTCCAATTGCACCAATTACTGGTTGAAACCCATTAATTTCACGCCAGTCCAACAGATAAGTGCACAAGCGAATACGCCGTTCACAGAAGCAAGATGAATCTATACACAGAACATCCTTGCGGAGGAAGTAGACTTGATCACGTACGGAGAACAGTCTAACGATTATCCTAAAATGTTCACAGAGTGATATAACAAACTAACACCATCATTCGAGTAGGTGGTCACTTTTTGGAAAAAGAGGGTTACCACAGAACTACTTTTGAGGGTTGATTTCAGTTTGCATCGAACAACACAAAGACTAGTAAATTTCACTGAGCAAGCATTTAAAATAAGTGAACTAAATCATTCTACTCAAGATACCTTGCGTTACCTTCGGGTGACTCCAGTCAGTTAACTGATGCCATCCTTGTGTGGTAAGAAAGAATGTTACTCATAAACCCAACCTTTCGTTGAGCTTAGTGACTTTCTCCGATTCAGTGACTTACCATCTACCCCGCTTCTCCAATTGCCTGATACAAAATCTGTCCCATGAGATTATAAATCCGAAATTGAAGAGTGAACACGAAATACGTGAATCCACCACTCCTCTTGTCCTAACTGTTATTGTTTTCTTTTACATTATCAGACATGCCAAACCCTTCGTCGTTAATGTATGTTTCACAATTGATGAAGATACCTTTTAAGTGTGCACTTAATTACTTTCAAGGTCAACCTCAGGACGACCTTTAACAACCCCCTGTAGGCCAACATATGTGCTGCGCTATCAGTCTTTTCTTCATAGGTAAAAATGGATCGCTCTGATTGCTGAATAAGCTTTCTTTTTATAGTTCAGCTTGAAAAGTCTGATTTAGCACCTCACAAATCTTCATTTATTTTTAACTGCATTGTTTTTCACAGACATATAACCTTCGTGACATATGAACATATACAGGATATTCATCTCAACAATTTTGTCTACAGTTATATAACACTTTTTCTGTCATGCCAACAGTTGAGGGTCCAATCCGCAAGTTGGTCTACTGAAATCTTTTCAATTTTATCTAAGAGATGCGACACTGACACAAACAGCTGATGGAAGTAACAACAGTCTAGATTACCCTGAGATTTATAACCAATCGGTTAGAGTTCACGAGAAGCTCAGTTAAACGCATGTGGTTGAATGTGATTAACCTTAAGCTTATACCGCCATCTCCAAGTTAAACGACGGTAGCATTTTGTTCTATGCAAAAATGCATCGGACTGGATGTCACCGAATAATGTTAGCATTCGGGGTTTTTGTTATTTGGATGGCCTTCCTGGTGCACACAACAGTTTGTAGTTACCAGACATGGATTCCCAGTCATGGTCTGCATGCTTTCTGAGACCTAGAAAGATGATGGTGAGTGATAGTTAGTAAAACTTGGTCTGAACTATTACGCACAAGTGCCATGACAGGTGAAAGCATCCAAAATTAGCTGGCCTACAACTTCTGTCAACCCGTGTGCATATGCCTGGATATGGTGGCTGGTTTGGCCCCGAAATGCTATTGAGTTAAATCATAATTTCTACTTCTGAAACTGTGTGTGGTGTTGACGAAATGAACATTGTGTTTGACGTTATTTTTATGCTCTCTCCCCTGACTTGGGTTACTACATCGATTCAGCTGTATCTTACAGGACTTGTGGATGTTTAAGCGGATTCTACTCCAACTTTTTGATCTAATATTCCTGGCCTAATATAATAACAGAATCTCGTTCACACCAACCATAAGGCAAAATCTGTGAGTGCCGGAAGTAAAAACTGTTAGCATTATGGGTCGAAATTCCAACGAATTCGTTGCACCCATTCAAGGAATAGCTGAGAAGGTCCAGCAAATTGCGGTACTTAGTAGAATTGACCTTGTTATGCGGCGCAACTATTGTTGTATCGTATGGAACTTTAACGGGTGGGTTGAGCATTATACAATATTCAACGTAGCATATACTTTTTTGACTCCGACGTCTTCCGGTGGGGCTGTGCGTTTGTCAATAACGTTTAAAATAAGCCATTAACCACCTGAGCTAGTATATCTATCGGTTAAGCGCGCCTTTCTATTCTGGTGGGTATTGGTCGCTACTTCATCTTATGGTCCTGACTGTCTAACTCGTCATCTCTGTGAATGATGCTAGAAGAGTAGCGAAAGAATTTTGCAATATTGTTGAGTTGAGTGTGTCGTTGGCCATGCTTTTTGGAGAGATTTCTTAAAAAAAATTGAGAGGGTCAAATACACTTCCAGGTTCAACAATTTTCGACCGTTTTTTGAGTATGAAGCTAAAGTGTTAAGCTGCAGCACGCTGGCCCCTCGATTCCTTGATAATTTAAGTGTAAACAAGCAAGTAATGCACAATTAATTTTGAGCAACTAAGTTGTGAATGTGCAAGTATTTGCAAGCCGTCAAGGGTATTTAGCCGTGCATCAAATTAGCTACCGATCTAAGAAACGAGGATTACAATATTTTTTCGTTTCACTTAATCTACATGGTTTATAAGAAGTAGACTATTTGAACTGTCATACCTTAAATCGAAGTTATAACATTTGGGCTAATGTGTCCACTTGGTAGTGAGCGACAACTAAAATGGTGCAGCTCGCGTCCACAGTCGTGCTGAGTGTCACGATCAACCAGTTCAGAAGTCGAGCTTAATCTGCCAACTGGTGTTCATTTTAATACTACTCGAATGTCATCTGGTGTGTAAGTAACAGAAAAAGGATTGACTTCAAAGATTCACCTATCAAATAACCTCACCTTAGACGTTGTGAAAGTCTAATCCACAACCTCTAAGATAGCAAGATAAAGATGCATGTGAGCAATGTAGATGTCTGCTGAATGTTTTCCTCCCAACTAGTTTACAGTAAAACGTGTTTGCGCTGGGTAGCAATGGCCTTGATTTAGTTGCCACATATGACACCATCAAGAAATTAATGAAATAATTGCTTTGTTCATGTCAGTGTATAGGAAAGATACCAAGTATCTCCTTTATATTTTTGGGCCTTGAGTAATTTGCCGTTTGGCGAACATCAACTCGAATACGTTCACACGTTGCCGCATTTATCGAGTTTTTCCCATTTCTCAGGTTTTTGTCATACTTCGGCAACCCAGAAAGCTTAGTAAGGCCGCATACTACAGATGGATTCGTTAACAGTGAGTGTTGTGTAAAATGGGTGTCCTAGGCGATGGCCATTAGATTAGTTGTCGTCAACAGGGTTACTCAATGTAATTATGGTTTAATCAACCCGGGTTTTACATCTGAGAAGCCTTGTGGGAACAAGAACGTTCTACTTGTCTCTGATTATTACACTTGATTTATTTAACATTTTTATGAATAGTTTCACCCTAAGTTTCTGTAGACTAAATGCCACTCAAAGTCACTGGTAGCATTCATTATTTTTACTGGTTTTTCAGTTATTCACTTTCGTGAACTTGAGTTTTGCTTCAATTAGAATGAATTTCGGAGGTCTTCCCGCTATTTTGAAGCAGTGGTCATTTAATTTGATGAAAAATAGAAGTTATTTTGTCATATAATCTTGCTGCATGTGACCACACGAATCGCTGGTTTTGCCTAAAAATTATCCCAAGTCACCTACTGAGTGATGCCTACTTTTAAGGAAGGTAATAGATTTTTTCAAATTTATTGTTCAGGCCGTTAGCATGACTCTTGCAAAATGTGAGCACTTCAGACAATTTGTTCACTGCTATCATTGGGTGTCTGTAGCAAAATGAAGTGTTATATTTTTCAGATAGTTTGGAAGGGTATGTTCTTACTAACAATAGGCCAAGTTAGTTGCTACTGAACTGATCCACTTGTACCGACAGTCACCACTGATTCCAATACTTAGTGACTGTCCCCTGCAAGAGCCTACAAGTTAACATAAAACTCACCCAGAAATCAGCAAACTGTTTAGAAGGGAAAATAAAGGTTATCTTAAAACTATTTACAATTTTTATTTGCTCATTTATGAAGGTTACAACCTACAACGTACGAATACACCTTTCCTTTATTGCATCAAGTTATGCCCAATAGAATAGGTGGTTAGTTCCACTTCATGTGACTTCACCAGTTGACGTTGTTATAACTATTTTAAAGTTGAAAACATTGTTTGAAAAGAACTCAATCGTTTCAGGAATAATATCAGTTTTTGCACTGTTGAAGGTCAAAAGCCATCGTTTCTTCATGCTGAGTGTAGCACACCGAAAACCGCTGAACACAACACCCCTCGGAATGCCTAAAATATGTTAAGTATGAGAAATGTCTATATATCAAAGTTAAGCTTGCTGAAAATTATGATACTTTTGTTGGTAGGATTATCTGTGATAATTTCTGATGTGAGCAAATAAGAATGGCTTTCTATCTGAAGTAGATCGCATAATGAACAAAAGCATCCAAGAAAATGTACTGTTCAGTTCTGATGTTGCAAAACAGGTAAGGTGTTTTGTATAAATTGAAGATACTGAAACTTTTACTAACTGGAAAAGTTACTCATCACTAAATGATCTACATAATTTTCTACAAAAGTCTATACTTTTTTCAGTTTAGGTTATTTGGATATCATTTTCGCTTATCTCAATTTCAAGCAAACATCACCCACAACTGATTGCAGCTTTCGCGTTCCCATAGACTTTCCAGTCGACCTATTTTGAAAAGAGGCACTAGGATCGAGTTTCGCTTTCATTATAGCTCGTCAGTGGTGCACATCCTTGACAAGCAGTGTTAACTTTAGATGTTCTAGGTTCAAGCAAGCTGACTTAGTTTATCATGTGCATCCTATGAAGCCGCGTCCCCTAAATTCGTAAGTACCAACCAATCCCTGTGTTTTTCAGCTTACCCATTTGCACGATAACCGTGTGAACCTGATCCTCATTCAAGCCCAGCTAACTCCCGTGGGACATTTTAAATTGGCATCAAGAAAATTAAAAGTTGTATGGAGATATTTCAAGCTGGGAAACGTATAGTGGTTGTCCATCGCGCATCAGCATATCCTCATGGGTAATATACGAATGCCATGTCATCCACGGCGTCAAACACGGAACGAATTTACAAAAGATAGATTCATTCTAGAAAATGTCGTAAAACTGCGTCGGGAGGGCAAGTATTTCGTGGCTTCGGATCAGCACAAAATCGCACAGCGCTGGGCACCACAAGATATAACGTGTGGAAAAGATTAATTCTACATAGCTCGAGTGGTTTCACTCCTACCGGTGAGCTCATTGTTCACCATCATACAACTACTGATAAACCCTCGACCGAGAACGAAGTGGATGCAATATTGTCTTCTTATACTATCCTACATGGCTCAATATAAAATGACCAAATAAAAGTGGAAGAGAACATAATGGTAATAAATACTAATTATAACGTTATGCTGAGTTTACTTTACGGAGCAGATTTCTAGCAAAATACGTGAATGAGCAAATTAAAATAAGATTTCCTCTCAAGCAAACTTTAATTGTTAGGTTCTGGAGAGATTTCGTAACACTTCATCGACTTTTAGCCACAAGCTGTAAATGTTACATATTTTGGTCCATTGAAACATCATTTGGCTGTTAACTGGGTTTTCTTTGACCTCGATTCATAGGCATCATATGTCTATCTACTGATGTGGAACTGCTCCTTCGAGCTAGGCCAGGAAGGACAAAATGGGATGTTCTTTCATTTCACCGTAACATATGTGTGAACAAGTATCGGACTCTAAACTCACTAATGTTTGCAAACCAAATAGTTTGTGAATGTCTCATAGTTATTTGAGATGCAGAGGGCCTGACACTTTGAAGTAGCCCATTGTGTCTTGGAATGTGCTACAAATTTCCAGAACAGCTAAGAAATAGCAACCGGAATATCATTTTCGATTACTGGTATTTGTGAGCTGAGGAAGGTAAGCTACCTCAGTTATCATTCAATAAATTACAAAAAGTTGCCTGGAGAAGTAATATTCTTCCAACTTGGTAGCGTACAATCACTATGAATTGGGTGTCCAGTTTTGAATTTCACTCCCACAGTCCTAAATCAATGGTGATAAATCAAAAGATGAACGTCATGCCGATTTGCCTTTATCCATTCCTTGATAAAAGAGGCTATAATAGACAAATATGAAACATCAGTAAGAAAAGCCAAAAGATATGAAAATAACCGCCCTTTTATCGTCTTCAAAGAATACAGGTTTATTGATCACACTACGGTCGATTGTGTTTGGTGTGGATAAGTCTGGATCCGTTTCAGATGGAAATGGAATGGCCGAACTAGTGAATACAACTTATCAGAACACATTAGGAAGTTCTGCATATTGTCGACTTAAAGTGTGAATATTCTAAGTGCAACTAATGTCCAAGTTGTAAAATGTAGTCTTGTCAACGTTATGTAACTAACGTCTATTCAAAGAAGTAAAGATGGTTTTGAATTTGTGCTACTGTCCAGAATTCGACTCCCGGTCAGAGAAAGATTGAGCATTACTGATAAGTTCAAACTGAAGCAAAAATCGAGTTGTATTTTGTTTAAACAAATCATCAATAGTTGACTGCTGCACATCTGAATTGACAAGTTTCAGTTTTTTCAAGAGTTAGCCATCTAAAAACGTAGGGAGGCATCGACGACCGAGTTGGTTGTTGAACGCAAGCAGCTATGTAATGTGCGTATCTGAGTAAAGTTTGCCATAAAGTAATGGGGGGAACTCTATATAAATTTGGAAGAGCGGTAAGTGGATTGTACCTTGGAATGCATCACATCCATTGCTGAGTTGTTCGATTTAATTATTAGACACGACCAGTCATACATACCGTTTGTTTTAACTGTTTAACTCTGAGACTAAGTCGTCTAAATAGGTTTCCATTTTTACGCTTTCGATTCCCTCTTCGCCATTCATCGTCGTAATCATTATCCCGCACATTTTATGCTCCTAAAGACAGCGTTGCGTGAGCACAACGGTTATCACATTTTATCAAATCGTTCAAAATGCGCTTGGTAATGGTTACCAATCTGTAGTAGTCAGACGCCCACTTTTACACAAATTAGAGTCGGTTCGTACATAGATTGATAATACATTTCTGATGAAATTTTATTTACATAAACTCATTCGAATAAATGTGATATGAGCATATGTTTAGATGTTAGAGTGGAGAATTTAAACGAGTTTTGCCAAAACCCTGCAGTGGAATGAAACAATTGCTTGCTCCCTAACATGTTGCAGTAAAGTGCTTTTTATTGTCATTAGAGACAAAATCATCAAAACATTATTAGGTGTAAGGCAATCACTAACTTACAAAGAAAGCAACTATTCAAAGCATAAAATACATTAAGGGTTGCTGTTGTTGTTGTTGTTGTTGCTGTTGTTGCTGGGGAATGAAACTTGTCATGTATAGAAGTAAACTTTATGCGGTTGGTGAAAGAGTTCCTGGAAAATCCTAAGTAAGCAAACTTCAAGTTACTCCCTGGAAGGCCAGGAACATCATTCGGCATCGCGATGTCAGTTGGATTGCTGATTGCCAAAAGGCCGCACCAGTCAGTTCCACGTGATTTCACAATGAAAGCCAAAGGGTTTGAGATATACTGGTTCACTTTCTTCAGTCTTTGCAAATCCACTCTTCACAGACCAAAATTAAACAGCCATTTTTGGTTGATGTGGAAAGTGACAAATATACAACACAGCCTCAAAAAGTGGTTAAGGTAGGTCTGATAATTAACTGATCCATGTGACTGCCAACAAAATCCCTTGATTTTGCTAAGTAACATTAGCACCGTGCACACTTAAGATTCGTATCTACACAGTGTTAGTGTGAAAGAACATTAACTCAGGCACCCACTTGTTACCGCTTGGAGCCTACAGCCATAGTGAATTCTTGCTAATTTGCAGGCCTATTATATCTAGCAGATTGATGTCTGCCTACAAAAGCAGAAGTGCATTTCTGCAACGTTAATCCATATGATCTCGTGGCCGGAAGAATAAACATCTAAACCACTATTTTGTCCCCATTCAATTACTGTAGATTTAATACAAAAGTATTATAATTCCATGTGGGAGCTTGAGGCAGACGGAGTTTTTGCACAGTTCCAGCCAGTGCTACTAACATCAGCACTGATACACAGATTCCATTGAATCTGAGATAACTCGCGAAAACCGATTAGCAAATGTGTTGGAATCCACAACCTTCAATATTTGCCGGTTTCACAATAGGATGTTTGATTAAAGTTTACTGGGTACGCATATCCGATAAACGACAACCATGTGTGTTCCAAACGAATTTTGAAGGTTAGGCGTTTTCTCGCTGATGTGCTGATGTGAATCAAAGATGTCAAGCCGTCCACAGCTCAGTTATTGATCACTCCAACGAAACCAAAAAACTACGTTGTTTAGCATGCAGGTCACATCCAAAAAGTACACTTTAGTCAAAATTTATCAATGGTAAAAAGGCTTCAATTGACTACTGTTAAAAACTGGTCGGAGCTATCTTATTCCCCTAATGTTTTCAGCCATAATTGATTAAGAGGGCATTACAATGTGGTCTCGCCAACTAGTAATGAATATCATTGTCATAGCCAGGATAAAAAATGCAACTAAAATCTACTACGCACCAGTAACCGGTATTTAGCCTTGTAATTTCTGCTTAGGGAGAGGTCGTGGTCGTTAGGTTGTCGATTAAGATTAACAGGGCAGTTATTATGTCTTCTCTCTGGGTTATCGGGTGATCTGCTTATTATGCGGGAACAAATGTTGCTGAGCTTTTACGTATGGTACTTCAGTCGTACCCCGTGTGAGTTCACTGACACGCTGGCCAACACGATTGTTTTAAGAAGGCGTGGCCGGAGTTCTGATTCCAGCTCTGGTGAGTATATGCAGTTCAGGCGAACTCTAACTCAAATCCAATGCTTTTTTACAAAGCGTTTTGAATGAGAAGCTTGTAGGGACGTAACAACTGTAGTAATTTATAACTGGTGTTTAGCCTACGTCGACCAAAATCTACTACTGCTCCCCGAAGTGAAAACTGACTATCAATAACTTTGCGCAAGATGTTGATTTTTCTTTTGAGCACTGGAGTACTACGCACATTTTTTCAACTTGTCTTACTTCTCGTACCGTATGTGTAACTAAAGAACATTGTAGCTGATGCAGATCCACATTTGCCATCAAACATTGGTGAACTACCGTCAGGTAACTCAGCGTCGCCAGAGTTTAATTTAGATACGATGTATAATTCCTGAAGCGCTACGACCAGTCAGTCGGAGTTATCGTTGAGATTTAATGTCGTCAGCTTGCAGTCATACACATTGGCAACATAATTCTCACTACATATCTGTTCAAAGGTAATATAGTTGTTTGGATGCTTACAAGCTATTTCGAAGTCATTCATTATCTACAAACTTTATGAGTCGATATTGCCCGGAATTCTGTGAGTTCGTACTGCATTAATAAGAACTACTTATCTTTTGAACGGTAAAATACTTCGCCACGAGATGGTCATAGTTAAAAGAAGCAGAGGACTAGGATCTCATGTGAGGAGAACTTGCTAGTCCAAAATCGCAGGCTATAACGATAGCAGCTTATATCAATAACAAAAAATTAGGAAGTTTGAAATCTTGTCGAAGTTAACAGTTAGATCTACGTCCAGCATGCTGTAGAAGAAACCAACTTCCTAATTTCCAAACACTAACTTGCAATGAGTTGTCATTTTTTAATTTTTGCCTAATTACGTTAGATTTACGTTACGTAGTCTGTTTCGTTTTTGCTGACTGATGAGACTTTTACCAGACAGTCAGCTAATCAGCTGTTGACACACTTCTATAAGATACTGTTGCCGGTCTTATCAAAAAGGTATTCATAGTTTGTGAATCCACTGTAGTCATGAAGGAATTTGTTTTATTCAAACTCACACACGGTTTGATAATGAGAGTTCGATTAACTGACTTGCAAAAGTGTGCGCCGTAGGGCCTAACGAATGTAGCGGACGCTGTAAAATATTGTTAACAAAATCAACAAATTCATTTTCATGGCCTCTTGTGGATACTCGTTCAGTGATAGGTAAAAGGTGTGTATTGTTTTTTAAACAAACTTGCTTGCAAGACAACCTTGCGGTGTATGTAGTAAATGCTCGCCAGTGTTTGTCAGTTTATAAATAATTCATTTATCTCAGCCATATAGAGTCACGTTACTATCACCTACAACAGTTATTGTCGTTTTGGGTATCGTGTGTTTCAACTAACGATCACGCATCTACCACTCATTGGAACCTATGTTGTCCGTCACGATCCTATACTTCCGTGCCACCTGTATGAATACTACTTCCTTTCTTGACAACAGATATTTATCACAACGCAATGGACACACGTCAATAACATCCTGATGTCGTAGCTTCCGGCGACCAAGGTTTCGCCTATTCACTTTTCGCAGTCCGTACAACAGATATAATTAAATCCGTTTCTCAGTCATCCAGCGAGCATGTCATTTTCAATCTAAGTTGAATAAGCAATAACATGGGTTCTAAACCCTCCCATATCTGCTTAATGTTCGTCCCAACACCGAATACCCGGAGTGCGACTTAGACGTTGCAGATGAAGTTGGCTAAGATCCCACACATTGTGGCACATTTTGCCGATTACGTTGCAGTACAACAAGTTGGTAACTTACATCTCCGTAGACAAACTGTTTAGCTTGCGCTTTCAGGATGCGGTTTTTCCGGACGTGTTCTAAAACGTCCAATGGTAAACTTACCTTTGATGGCGAAAGCTAGTGACCAGCGGATAATTCTTATAGCGGATTTCCACCAAAGTAGCATATGTCAGAGCAGTTATCCACAATGCAGCCATTGATACGAATTTCAGTTGTAGGCACAGCATCTTAATTCAGAGTAGCCTGGAAAAGGAGAAGGTTTCACATGAGTTGGTATAAAAACCTACAATCATTGCCGCGGTCAAGAGTGCTATGACTATTCATTACGGTCTATTTTCATTCAGGTATACACATAAGCTTACAGCGGTTGACATATCTACTTTGGCAGTCAAGCGGCTCGTGAATCCACTGCAGTTGTTTATTTCCTAAAAGTGCGCTTTTTGTTTATCATGGAGATCATTTGTAGTATGAACGGTGAATATGGACTCCGAAACCTCCTGGGTAACCGTTTTCTGATAAATCCGAGAAGTAAACAAACAACAAATATGGTGAGTTAATAAAAACCGAATAATGTGACTAAAGTATCAACTGTCAGCGAACGTATATGATATGCACACAACATCCGATTAATTTAAGATTTTTACCTAGTTGTGTAATGCCGAAAGCCGCGCCGCACTGGATCAATTAACAATCTGTCAAGGTGAAGTTTTAGGCTACATCCTCATCCTTAAGAAGTGAACAAACTGAATTCGGATCAACCAATATCCCCAGTGACTACGCACGGCTGCATCCCAGTAGGTAAACAAACTTAATAAGTAGGACGTGATTAGTCGAATATTGTCACCCGTTTTGGTTCATATTCTATACTGTAACTGCTGACAATTTTTGGGGGTCAGGTTAATCCGGTGCACATGCTTCTGTAGCAGTCGTTCCATGAGAGGTGCATCACACTGACCTAGTATATGATTCAAGGAATCCGTAGAGGGATTAGCCAATGAAAGAGTAGTTTTTGTAAGTTGACTGACAGCGATAAGCATGCCGTGTTAGTTTTGTCTGTAGTAAATTAACCATCTACATTACAACGGGTTTATTTGAAAAATGTTCACACAGCTTTTGTCAAATTTGTTGGATTCACTGTAACACGATGCCGAACTCATAAATATTTGGCATTGACCGCTGTACAATATAAGGCTTAAGTGACTTTTAAAGCAAAGTCCGCCATTCTATTGATCACATTTTGTTTAATTCTGATAGGGTTTTACGACCTTCCGAACGTACGTTACACCTGGGAAGATTTTAAATCAACCATTACGCTGCCTCCAGCACATCGACCTGTTAAGGTTTACTTCGGTCGTTTGGTTGTATGCTTTCTGTCTTCAGAAAGCCGTTTTATGTACATTTTGTACTGCTGATCTTACTACAGCTAAAGCCTACATCAAGGATTCTCCAGCATATTTTTATACAAAATACCGTTTTCAGAACAAATATTCTACAATCTATCTGACAGTATAAGGTGGTAACATGTAGGTGTAACGTTTAATGTGACCCAAACGCAAACATAAGGCAGGACATAAAATGATTATTTAAAAATCTGCAAGGATAGCCCAGTACTTCCGAATCAGTCTGGAAGAGTGATGAACTGGACTGCGTAGTTTTGGAAATATTTTAGTAACCACCTTGAATTAGTTAATCATAAAATAACGACTTTCTTGTAGGGCAGCCAAAAGCAGAAAAAGCAAGTTGATTAACGTGATCATCTCCGAAGCAAAGTATACAGAGTCCGCAGATGATGTGACTTAGATTCATAGTATATTTTCTGACGTTGATTTGCACCAGTTGAGTAAAACTGATAAAAAATAGACGGTTAATTTAAAACCGTTTTGTCACCATGAACAAAGGCTCAATGCAACATACTTTACTTCTCCGTTTCAGCGTTAAATCCAAGTCTTCGCTGTGATTCCATGAATAACCTTCTGTGTCAACTGGAGATTTTTTCCCTCGACACAATGCAAATAATCAGGCTACCAATCGACAGGTTTTGCCAGCTTTGGCATAGATTGCATTATCTATGACAGGTGAAAACGTCATTCACCAAAAGTACTTCTGACAAAGTTTTGCCACAAAAAATACTGCTATGAAAGATATTCTGAACACAAAGCAAAATACTTGCGAACAGAAACGAATGTCAATCGATCTTGTTTTGTCAGGTTTGATATACAAAGCTGATTCTATCTGTACTATGGAATATTTATCAGGTTAGCGCAATACTTCTTCATGATAAAAGTGCAAATATTTTTAGAACTAAACATTTCACTTCTCCAACGGACGCTGATATATACGACACAAAACCACACCTTCGCAAAGAAGTGCTCAGCCGTAAGTTATGGTGGACTCAATCGATATCCAATTTTATCAGCTTCAGCAACCATTCCAGATCCAAAAAATGTTTAAGAATCCCCATGTAACAAGTAATGGTTAATTATGTCTTCATCTCGTACGAACAGCAATATATTTGTTTGTCCACATATAAGTTGCAGAATGCTGCATTCAGCTCCTTTCAAACACCTAGTTCTTCCAATGATCTTTTGATCTCCACGAATTTCGTGTGGCCTTGTAAAATCTCAAATATTTTACTTCAGTTACTTTATCTGTAATTAGTCAGCATTTGATAAACCTTCTATTTTCACTCGCCGTAAACATAACTTTGCATTAATTGTACGATCTTTCAAAAGACATTGAACAACATGTGTCGATAAACTAGGGGTCGCAAATAATCACAGCAATGAATTACGACGCTACGGTACTGTTGAACAAATAAGTAAAGTGGGCAAGCAGACATCGTAAGCGGTTTCGATCGACAGATCGTCCCCGAGAACCGAATTAAAATCTCCAGCCAAACGGGAAAGAATCAATTAAAATTAAAATGTGACATTCGTAACTGACAGAATTCTTCCGAGCAGTCAAGGGTTTAGAACGACGAAAATAATCCAGGCTCCAAAAAAAACGAAGCACGCACCAATTACGCAAAACGCAATAATTGACAAACTTTTACATAACTAGCAGACTAACATGATATAACAGAGGCGTCTATACCAAGGTCAAGTAATTATTGAGGGTAAGGGACTTAAAACTCACGGATAGGTGCACGGGAGGGATAGTATTAGGTTTAACTTCTACACGTTGAGACTTAACAAGTGGTCACACTGACCGCTCAATATGTACGGCTTTCTCCATACGAATGTTGGTTTATTTGATAATAATCCGTCACCTCCAATGTTGTATGCTTTCTTATATTTGAGTGGTCATTTTTGAGCGTATACACTGACTGCCCTCGAAGCTACACTTACCATCATTCTATCCACTTTGAGTTTTTCTAGGAGAGCTCCTAGTTTGGTTAATCATAACGATATGATTCACTGACAGTAGTGATTATACCGTGTACTACCTGAAATGATGTGTTATCCCTACTTGCTCATAAGGACCCATGAAGAAATAGTAGCACATAAATAAATGTCGATCCCTACTAGTCTCCCTTCGGGAGCTAATAATACATTGGTGGCTCTGGCGCTTCTTCTTCTGTCAGTTTATTCATGTGGTAGTGAAACACGAAGTGATACACTACTGATTTCACTAGGAGTGACTTTTCTTTGCAAGCTTCTCATTTATTTACCACTTACGAGTAGTCATAAGGTAAGTTAAACTCGTTTATTAACGTGGTTTGTCGTTGATTGTCTAGAATATCAGTCATTAAATGTACCGACGAGTAGATGTTGCATGTTACCTCCTTAAAGTGTTAAACACTGACACAGAACCAAAACTTTCCGTTAGACACACAAGCAATTCTTTTTTCAAATCTCCACTGTTTCAGGAGAATGATTACTCTAACGGCTGTCATTAATCGGCTCAAGTGATGGTTTTCTCGTTCAGCTAGCACAAAGTGGCGTATTATGATACGACTAGTTATACATAAAGAACATCTAGTCAAGTTCTGAAGTCCTGAGATGTACCCGTCAACTGCACCATCCCCTACCAGGACGGATAACTGGTAGCAACCATGTCGATATATCACTTCTAATACATTCCGTCGAGTTTGAATCACATGTGAACTACGCCTTTATCTAAACCTTATTTTGAGAGTAGTCCGGGGAACGCAGAAATAATGAAGTATTTTCTTATTACCAAGTATGTTGTGCTGTAGGAGGCATAAGGTTTTCAAATGTCCACTTTTCGCTTCACTGACACAAGGTCTACTGTGAATTATTCCATCGTACCATAAGGATTCTTCAGCTCCGTGTTGTCTGGCTGGAACCTTAGATTATCTGGACCGCCGCCAATGATATCACATTTGTAAGACGTACCAGTAGCATAATACACATCCGGTTAGTCAAAGGCTGCCACAGACCAACAAATAATTAAGCCTACAGCAAGGCTAAGCCCAGCTAAAAAAGAGTATTTCCATCAAACGTTTTCAATCAAAATGTGACTAGCGAAGATTGTGCTTCTGTTCTAAACTCGTGGCTTTAAACAACCACAATAATTCCTGGAGATCGGTCTGTCTCTCAGCTAAAATCACTAGGGCTTCCACTGTGGCATACGGTTCCAATATAGCAATGTCCTCTCTGGACGCGTACGCCACAGCTTTCACATTAACCCTCAGAAGTGTCCGTACAGAATCCAACTTCTTCCGGTCAGTCGTGTCCATGACCGTTTTAATGACACCTAGAGGATGGTGTGAGTATCTCGATCATTAATACACTGCATCCAAAATTACTATCTCATTGAACTGGTGACGGTATTTGGTTTCATCTAAAAAGCTGCTGACACCAAGGATTGGTTGAATACTAAGTTGGTTGTACATCGTGCAGCAGATTGTCATTTGGTCAGTATACCATTGCGCATAAATTGATCAGGTGGATATTCCAAGTTCAGAAGTCCCTGTGCAATTTTTTCCGGTGTAAAACAAACAGTGAACTTCTTTCCTTTCTCATTGTCTGAAAAATAATCAATGATGATATCACACAGACTACTTACTAGCGAACGACGTGGTGGTAGCTGATTACATGTGTTTCATGTGACACAGAAATAGCTGTCTGCTTACTGAATATGGAGAACAGGGCTTAAATTCAACCTGTAGGCATCAGATTTTTGTTTGTTCTTATGTGAACGGTGGCAAGTTTATTTGGCTCAATGGTAAGATGTGTATCACGCCATCCATTTATATCTTTCAGTGCTCTTCTGTCTCATGCTGAACTGTATGTTACCAGAAACACTATTATGTTCCACATTGAACCGAATACCAATTCGTCGTCACTTACAATTTGAGCTTTTGTTTATTCGTTCGCACAGTTGAGGAGTAGAATTTGAGAAAAGCATTTTGTAATTGACGTCATGTCTACTTTTTTTCGCTGAGGGCTTCAGACGCTATTTACTTGACTTAATTCGATTTAGTGTACGAATTAAAACTGTTTATTCAGACTGGAAAAAAACATTCCCAGGGGTGTTATTAAATTTGTTCCATTCTGTAGAGTCGTTACATTCACGATGTAAACCGGTGCATATTCATCCTGGATTGCCGAAATTCATTTTACTCGCAAAGCCCAGTTTCATCTTCCCTCTAATATGTATCACCGTATCATAAAGCATTCGATTACACGGTGCACGTGATCCTAACCCTCATAAAAACGCAACCAGTGGCTGATACATTCTAATTTAACCCACTGATGTGGTATGCGCGGTACCGTATGCAGAAAATAGAACAAGATGGTCTACTCCCAAAGGGTATCCAGAAGCTGGAGGACAGGCACACTGATGAGTATTATTTTCGGTGAGTATTAAACTAAATCAAGTGATATTATTGAGCATATTGACGGCACAGATTGGCAGTGAACTAGTTGCCCGTCTGTTAAATGTATAACTGAAAAACCAGGCGTATGGAACCATTAGTTCCTCATCTTGCCCGTCTACTCGTCATACATTAATCTTTCTTCATGATGTTAATAAGTAAAATTAAGTGTAATTGGAAGAATATATAATGAGTATTGAGATATCAGATGAAAAAGCAAAAGAAAAACAGTTTTATTGATGGCTTTAAACATGGTTTTAGCATCCATTAATATGCATCACCGTTAGAAGAATTCAGTATATCCGATTATTTGCGGATTCAACAAAAATGCAGGTAGATGGAAACAGAACGGACATAATGCAGTATTTAGACTTTTAATGGGCAACTTTTCCATAATGTTTGCATTTGGGAACTCAGTGACTTTACTTCACCTCATAAATCCCCAACAAACGGCAATAATTACATCACAATTTCTCAAGAAATCACAAAAACACATACAAACTGATAACCTAAATAATTATAAATGGCCCTTCTCTTCACAAGACAAACCTTAACTCGACGTTGGTCAGTTTTTTTCGCCATACTGTTAACAATGTTGGCAGCTTTCTTAAAGTCAGAACAAAACGTGTTTACACTCCAGTGGTAAACGGAAGTTTCAAGTCAAAAACGTGTTTACTCGGTCTAAACGATAGTGCTTGTTGACAGGGAGAAGCAGAAAACCTCTTCCGTAATTCTTTGTTTGAACAACGGATTTAAACCTCTTGTTAAATTCTTCATCAAGATCCTAAATATGTTGAAGTGACAGTCACCAAATGTAAACCATATGCATGCGGTCTGCTAAACAAATTGACACTTGACCACATTTGAAAGTATTGGAGAAAAACACATCAAACCATACATTTGGGGTGTTCAGTAGGTATGCACGAAATTGATAAAGACCACACAGAGAACGGAACCCAGTTGGGGTTCTTATTAAGTTAGATGGGAAAGGAGAAAATAGTTCGGCTGATTGCAAGCAAGCCAGGGAAGACGAAGAATCTACGTGAATGTCCCCGCTGCAGTATAGGAATAACAATGGCTTCGAATTCGCGGAGCAAACGTAGGAACATGTTTTCCAGGGAATTCTGCGTTTGATCAGTACAATTGCGAACTTGTGAAGGACAACAATAATCAAGCTAGCTAATTAAATTAGTATGCTTTAATCAGATTGTTTGTAAATGGAATATTTTCCGGACGTTATCTTGACAGATATCTTTGTTGTCTCCACCCGAGATCTGCTTCTAGGTGTCATTCCTTCAATCAATAAGTGCAGATCATCCAGCAGTAATCCACAAGCTTGGCCATTATCTAGGCAAAATGAGAAATGACTGTTACTTGTGTTCGACACGTGCGACCACAGCTGCCCAATGAAATACGAGAACATCGCTATAGCCAAGAGGGAAAGGTACAGAATGGGATTAAAAACCTGCTTAGAAGACAGTGGGTTTGTATTGTGACAAATATGACGATACGACGATATACAGTATGGCAAACGTTCAAGAACTCAAGAAGACAACACCATGAGAACAACTACGGAAGTTGATGAGGAAGAACAGAAACACTAGCAACCAAGTCAGAAAAGAGGCTTATAAAATCTGCGATTATTCAACGATGAATGGGATGGCATGAATTATTGTTCAAGAATAATGCTGCAACCAACAGAAATGATTGATCAGCTTGGTCTACAAAATTTAGAAATTTGAAACATTGAGTTTCTTATAGTCATTTGAACAGAATATTCAAAAGACCTAAATTACTACATGACTTCATTTCGCACCATCTCGTCAATCGTAAACGTGTGACTAGCATGGAAACAAAACTAACATGGCTTAATTGAAAACGAATAAAAGTGCCAATTGGGATGGATCCTGATTGGTAGTCACGGCTAAACCAACGGTAAACAAAGGTTGACAGTCTGGTTTTTGTGCACAAAAGACCGGATGTCGACGGCTGATCAACAGTGTCACAATATACTTGAGAATTTGTGAGCTGTGAACGTTCATCAAGACCTTGAACGAAGATGCCATATTGACACAGTGACCTGTAGTCGACAGGTGTTTTGCAATGGATTAAGCGGCGTTTCGTCCTCGCGGAATGTCGCTCATTTGTGAGTTAGTCAAAACAACTGATTGTCAACCTTTGTTTACCGTGAGTTTAGCCATCAGTACCGTTCACTATTCAGCCCGATTTGTATTTTCATTCGTTTTCATTTAGGTCTTTTTGGTTTTGTTTTCATGCTGGTCGCAAATTTACGCTTGACGAGAGTGTGCGAGATGAATCCATGTCGTAATTTGTCTTCTGAATATTATAAAACTTACTTAAACAAACTGATAAGAAATGCGGCTTACAAGTCGTAACACACATAAAACAGCCCAATACAAACGCTTGAACAGAAAAAGAATACTCCACTCCCCCTCCAGCAAAACTATTATCTCGTGCCAGCTACGACTTGCGAAATAGTGTTAAGTACGAACAGAACACGATGCATGAAAGACGTAAACAGTTATTTGCCTACACAACCAATGACAACCAAGGTTAAGTCAGCCTCTATGAAGCAAAGATGTAAACGAAAATATCAATACTATTATTATTGCCTAATAATTCTCGAGATCTTTCGATGTAATAGGCAAGTTCCGCGAATGACTTTCTAATTCTTTCGTTGTATTCAGCTATTTCTAAAAGAAACGTAAGCATTTCATCCGAAAGCAGTGTTTACTCAATTTACCCCAATTCATTGATTTGAATAACTGCATCATTACCCCAACTTATAGATGACTCCCGGTTGATTTTCAGTCACGTTATTCCGCTTCTCCACCACAGGATATACAATAACAAGAACACACAACGTACTCCATTATGAGCATCTTGGAGGAGAGTATTTTTCACTTGTTCACCTTGCTTCTACAAATACCTGAAGTTTTACTAATAGGATCTACATTTGTTTACTCACGTAGTAGCGAAGACTGACCAGTACTTTTAGCTTAGATCAGAAGATTGTTCTGTGGAACACTTTAGCTTTTAATTCCGCTGCTGATGACAGCCGATGGAAGCTTGAATTGAATCTAATCAACTACACATAATACTGTAACAATTCGCACTTGACAAGTAAAGGTCAACCAACAATAAAACACCTCCAGGACCTGAAGCAACTGGGACCAACTGAGGTGGCGTTAATCGCCCGGTCAACCGGAGGATCAGAAAGAGTCGTTGTGGGCTGAAAATGATTGCCTTGATAAGATATCCCCGGGCTTATTCATCGATTCAAATGTTGGCTAATAATGAATAGAGAAGGATGAAACGCATGCGACTGAAAAACCGCTGGTGAAATTTTTAAAGTACTCCTGGATTTATAACGCATGTCAAAATAAGTCAAACCAACAGGTTCTGGTCTATCTAGATTTTACAGGCATCCAGTAATTCACAAGTTAGACTATTCATTTGGACCGGTACCGATCGTGTATTTCGACCGAGAGCTTATGGTTGGCATAATCGGATGAAACAGACAGTCACTGCATCAGATAGCTTGTATTGTAAAACCCGAACAGACGTGCTGAATGGACCAAGGGATAGAGGAGCGCTTGATAGAATTCAAATTTCTACTTTGGAGTAAAAAAAGCGGAGAAGTCTGGTTCCGAAATTAACACTACCGCCCCAGCTAACTGCTCTCAATTCATATAAAAAATACGTGTAAGGGGTATGAAAATACATTATACTTATATGGTGCATGGTGATTCTCAAAAGCTATCAGAAGATTGAAGGACAATTACTAAGAATAGCCGTTAATGTCACTAAGTCACAAATGCGTATTACGGAATAAAAGTCCAGCAGGTAAAAATGGCATAGGTTAGCTCTTGATTGTCTTGGGAATGTTTGTTTACTCTGATCAAAGGCTGTTTTGGATAGGACAACTGGGGATCCCTGACAGAATATCTACGGGACTTTTCTTGTGCAGATAATCTCAAACGGAAAAATATCCTGTTCGTTTTATTTCCTTAATGTCAATGTGAACAGTTTACCAACCGTTTGGCTTAAGCTCTCAAAAGAAAACTGACACACAAGCAGTGTACTCATTTCAGTAGCCTTGTGCTTCAAAACAAAAACGGAGCTAAATTTACAGCTTCATGAAAATAATAAAGAAAGATGTTCAGAAGAGGCTAGTGTAAATGATCTTACTCGCACTGCAAATACTGAAGAAAGATAGTTACCCAGAAGGGGTTATTACGAAGATCAGAGCGTAGTGATCATCATACCCTTTGACGGTTTAAAAAGATTAGAATCGTGTGCTCATCAATCTGTCCTTTGAAGGCAACTTGATAGCAACTCGATACCTTCCTGAACGTTTTTGTAGTTATCACATTTATCAGGTCCATATATCGAAAAGATTCGGGTCATTCGTATGAAAATGATTAAAATATATACGGTTCTCTTGCGAAAAACTTGAGTGAACGAATTCAAAACTCAAAAATTTAAAGTGATCTAGGAATAACCTAAGCTATGCACTTCTAGTCATACGTTGTAATGAAGATCTATATTGTTTACCTGTAAGAATATTATAGCAGAAGAGCTGAGACAAAATGCTCAGGTTTTCAAAACATTGAACAATCCGAAACTAGCGTTCCTAATAGGGTTCTAGCAATAATGTGTCAGAGGGCCGTATGAGGGCCTGGAATGTGTGCGATTATTGAGTTGTACATGTGTCGTACCCTTCACTGATTATGTGACAGTGGTTGCAGAAAGTTGCCTCAAGTGGGGTACATACGCGAAGCACTACAGGCAGCAATCGCCTTTGGGTGCTGTTACAGTTCTTAGTTATATTTTGATAGATTTTAAAGAAACAACTGCGTAAAGCACAAAACTGATTGGTTTTGTGAGCAACGTCAGAAAAGACAATAGCTGAAGCGCACGAACTTCACTAGTATTATAAAGCACTCCCTATAAATAATTAGGACAGAAAATCGTTATCTTATTAGTGGTTATATGAATTGTTATAACGTAAAGTCCAACATTGCGTACTTGAATAATGTTGAAAGCACCGTCTTTAATTGCATAATAATCAAGTTGTGTATTTCCTTACGGTTTTCAAAAAGGACAGAATGAAGCGTCAACTGTACACAAGAAAGGTGTTCCACATCAACCAACATTACTGAACACTTCAGCCTTCGCGACAATAATGATTGTACCTGAACCCTGTTTAGAATAAGTGGAATTTTTGCGGTATCGAACACGCCAAGAAAAATTAAGAAATATATCATTACAGAACGTCTGTTCCGGGTGAATTGCTATGAAAATCTACCAGAGGGAGTTTCCAGTTGTAGAGGAAGTTTAAATAAATGTTCTTAAATCAGAGTACACCAGAAAATACGGACATGTAGGACAATCTTTAAATGCCTGGGATTCGTCAACTGGTTTTACAATGTTGGGAAAACCATTGATATAATTAAAAGCAGCCACTATAAAGTACCAACAGACAAAGGAATGTAGAAACAGGACCTAATCGATAGCATAAGAAACCACCAGTTGTAAATCAGTCGTCCTTCCGCTCAAAGATAAATAAGAAGTGGTTGAACCAGTCGAAGCTTAAAATGTAACAAGAAGAGACCCGCTGTAGGTAACATCAGATGATCAACTTACCGTTTTAACTGCAATTGGATATTCATCGAACCAAACTGAATCCTGCAGAATGTAGAAAGTTATACACTAGACTTGACAATAATTTTTTTGCTGAACCAGTGATTCATGACCCCTCCACTTAACGGCCCTCTGGTCTGTGGCTAGAACACAAAGTACTAACGTGAAAAACCATTTCTGTGCGCAAGGATCTGATGGACCCAGTGTTTAATGCTCACGTCTTGATGAAGTTTATTAGGGTGATGATGTTTTTCGTTATTTCTTCTCCTCCAGGAATAAAAATTTTGATGTCGCTGATCTGTGTAGTGTGGCAACAAGGTTGTGGATTGTGTTGGTGTAAACAAACTGCAAAGCCATTGTACCTTCCAAAACTGGAAGAGAGCCGCAAATAGTCAACTCCAGGCGGGAATCCCACGCCAAAAATATTTTAAAGTCTCAATGGCAACATTAAGTTTATGCTTACCTGCGATTACTTCCAAATTCTTGCAACTAGAAGGTCTTACTCAATCTCAACTCCTAAATTCTACCGGACCTAGGTCACCCAATGCGACCTGCCGAGAAATCTGTACTTTCATGCCGTTAGCTAGCAAACACACTGATCTGCTTAATACAGTCAAGAGGTATTGCCTACGGCTCCAATTGTAACAATTCAGTGATTGATCGTGTTGTTTGACATTGATACTGACGCTATATTTGACGGTTAATGGACACCGTAAACTAATTCACTAAGGCGCATAGTTGCTGACTCTATGTGCATTTTGCCTGTCTCAGGCAGCACTGACTTTACAAACAAGTGAGCTCACGCAAAGCTCGGTTTTGCGGAAAACTTTTGATTATGTTGCTTTTGGTAATCTGCCAAGAGAGTGACTTATTTTTAATCTAAATTAAACATTAAAAATATGACAGGTTGTGAGAGAGCCAGTTGAATGTTTCAGCTTCATGTTGTCCTCTAGCCTACCGCTTGTCCGTGGCTCACTGTACATAAAAACGAAACATACTGTATCTTCATCATATCGTTTGTGTAATTATGAAGCCGAGCTCAATGAAGAAGGCGTAAAACAGGACTTGTAGCTCCCTATTAACGGGAATAATAGAGGAACCAAGAATTAAGCCTGTAGCTGAATCAATACTTTTAATAGCATCGCAGTTCAATGAAATCCTTACCTATGCATGTAGCAGAAATTGTCGCCTGTATTATATCTCAAACTTTCACTCAAAGAAAACCATTTTTACGAGACATTGAGTCAGCTATTCAGGTTTTATATGCATCACATTGTAGGACTAGCCGTTTTAAAATGTACAGTACAACAGATAGTAGCATTCACTTGGTGTTACTTAAGACTTGTTCACTTCATCGCAGGCAAATTCTCAGTTATATCACGAACACAAAACGGTTTTTGCAAATGTAATCTCACTGTGACAGCTGCGAATAAAAATTAGCGTTGCGCTAAAGACCAAATTTGTGTATGCATTCGAATTCTTTTTTATACTTCACCGAAATCGACAACAGTCATTAAAAGACATCAACAGTTTTTGCCAGATATAATACTCGTGTATATTTCGCCTCAGTTTATCAGGTACATGCTGCAATCTATGGGTTCATACGTTGAGCTGAGGCAGCCATCGCCAAGCCAAATATCTGAATCAATAATTACATATACATTAACACCTCTGTCACTAATAAAACCTGGTGATTATGATCGAATATATTTTCATACAGTGAACCGCTGTACATTGTTCAAAAGCCAACGCCCCTCCAACCACGTAATTCTCTGGTTTTTGTGGTGTGATCTATTCATAAGGTCTCTTAAAGATTTGTCTCAGGCCGACATACAACCAAGTAGTGATTCGTTGTAACATGTCACTATCTGGTCGGATTGAGGAGTTTCAGTTTCCTGTCTTCATTATTCATATATGTAGGCAGAAACTGATGCTTTCAGATTACCAGTTCAAAGTAAACTTCAGCTTTGATAACAGTAATTTGAAACCGTAAAAGTCAGCATGCTCACTGATTATCTTAGGTTGGACAACCAGGTCTAACCATTGGTCTTAGTGTTATCATCTCTCGCGCGTTCAAAAATATTGATCATTTTACAGCTGGCCAAAATTGCCAATCTGTACAGCAGACAAATTTCATTGGCACAACCTGCAAAAGGTTTGACATGCAACACTTGATTATCACGTACGCTGGTGCTGGACTGACTTATTTGTTTCGTGAACAGCAACCGCGATAATACACAGAGATTAAAAACGTAATTGTGAAAAACGTTTTGCGTTCATCTCAGTCTCAACTAAGTCAGGGGATAAATAAAGACTCTGTAAACGCTTGAAGAGTCTATGCGGAAACTCTGTGTGCCTCAGGTACAAAACTGATTTTAATTTACTACACAAAGTATCACTGAACAACAAGCATAAAGTTGCTGGTTACGAATCACCGTAAGCACACCACCGGCTACTTTATTATAAACATTCGGCAGAAAGGTGTAGATGAGGTATTATCTCATAACCTCAACATCTGGTCTTTAGTTAGAGAGATGTCTAGCTAACTTTCACGGGGCAGGCACACGTGACGGTTGATAACAATCGTGAAACCAGTCGTACGTTTCCAGCGAGGTCCAAACACTAACCAACTATTATTTATTTCAAAATTGAACATCACTCACACTTGATCGCAACCTTTGCATTCAGATAAGCCTTTCGGCTAGTTATTATTGACTTTACCGCACTAAAAACAATACAATAATGGATAAACAATGTGATTTCTGTTTCATCTGGAAAACAAACTTAATATTCTAATCACATGTTTCAGTTATTCGCTGGAATAATCCAGTTTGTTAATTCTATCGCATTCAACTTAACTTTTGAATCACTCATAGACGTTAAATCACCCAAAGCGCGAAATCCTCAAACTTTCACTCTCACGACGGTCAGAATGCAAACTCCGATCCGGACAAGAATATGTACTACTGATTAGCTCAAATAAGGGCGAAACCTTAGTTTTGTGCTTTCTTTCGAAGTGGGCAAGTCGAAACGTTGCGATCAAGTGTGAATGATGTTCAGTCGTGAAAAAAGTTAACATTGGTTGAATTGGGAAGGAAACGACTCATCTTACCGTGCGTTGCTCTGAAGTCGTGCGGTGTGAGTTTGTGTTTGTTCCATCGATGCCAATATGATCATGTCTAATGTTCCTTATGTTGTACACGCTTCATAGAAATCGCTTTGGTATCTTCTTTCATCAGTTTAGCAATAACCCACAAACCCTCTTTATGTACTTCAAGTTTTATTGTACACTGTACACAACAGCTAGCTGTAATACTTGAAAAACTATTTCACATTACAAAATGTTCTGGCATGAACTTGCATTGGAAGTATAACGTATAATTCAGCTAATAGGTTATGAATAAACATAAAGTTGCATAAGTGAGTCATTCAAATAATCCCATAGCTAGGTTAATTCTGTTTAGAAGTGAATTTTTAGGGTGGTCTATTGTATATTATTTGTGAAAAAACCGTACTTCAGGTTATCTTTATTGGTGTACTTTTACGACTTTCCCCATTCATTTGATACAATCGTTTTAATCGTGCTTACTTATTGGACGTTCAGAGGCATTTGTACAAAGATCATTGGTTCGCTTTTTATTTTGTTTCATTTCTAACATAAAAAATGTTTGCGTAACCATTCATCCATATGCCTTTTGCACGTTTTGACTCATGATAGGATTTATTGTTTGGTAACTTGTTAAACCTTTGAATCCTTTCTCTGCAAAAACTGCCCGTACAATAAAGTTCAGAACCGTACTACCGCTAGGAGTGCAACTAACTAATTGACGACGCTTAAACACAGTGATCTACGTCCTAAAGACACTTTCAATCATATGGTTTTCGACTAGCATGGTAATGACGAATCATGGATGAAACACTCGGAAGAAAGTCTTAAACTGAGGTTGAATCGCTAGTCTAAACAATATGCTGGCAGTCATTAATTCAGAACTAACGATGGTTTACTCACACAATTATGAAATGACAACTCAAATGACAACTCACAAGAACCTTGGAAAGTGGTAAGAAGATTGTAATTTGTAATTACCGAACAGCGATGTACAATTTCTTTTGAGGTTATCTTAAAAAAGTCACCGGCAATCTGATTAGTTCCACCATGCATTCGTCCATTACCTGAGCCGTATGACTGATTACTGTCCCTGACTTCTTTGAATGCAATCTAATAATTGCGAGAAAGTTTCAAAAACGTCTCACGCACACTAAGACACTCCGTTAGTGCAGATTACATCGCTCATTATAACCATAGTTAACTTGCGGAAGTGCACTTCATGCAACTTCCAATGTCGTCGTTATTTTTTGATCAGGTATGAGGACTTCTGTGACCGGAAAACTAACCCAAGCAATAGATGTTTTAGGCGGAATCGCGCGAGCTACAACAAACAAAAATTTTCACGAATTTCATTCGACACAGGCGCGTTGTATCGATCCATCAACTGATGGGCATCCTATTGGCCAACCACTAAATTACCACGGTGTATCTGGTTATAACAGTGATGCCATTTGAAAATTTACAAGAGGTGAGGGTTACTACTTTTTAATGTTGCCAGTTACAGTTGTGAACTAGTACTTAGTTAGAACCCTCCTATAAACGTGTTCAGTAAGAATGTAAATTCTTCCACAGAATTTTGACCCATTAAAACACATCCCGCTCAAAAGCTTTAGCTAAGAACTCAACATTTATCTTGATTTGGGTGTGGTGCACAAACAGCTGCAGAGTTTTACCCAACAAGTGAAGATAACTGTCACAGTTTGAGTGCAAATTTCTACAAACATGTCAGTGTCTAGGTTTGACAGTGACGCCATATATCAGTACGGTTAAGATTAACTAAACTACTTCAAGTAAAGAGTACACTCAGGGAACAATAAGATGTTGCACAAAAGAAAACCGCCACTTCAAAACACTATCGAACAACCATAGGGCGTTACCTGCCACATTGTTTCAACCACTCTTTTGCCCCAATACAAAGAAGGATGCAATCAGTCTTCAGTGATAGCATGCATAATGGTTTCTAACAGTGAAAATGGTCACCGGGAAAGGCAGATATCTCATTGAATCCTAACTGAATGCGCAGTCAACATTAACGCCTTAGAATAAAAAGTGTTCGCGCGTGTGGAAATGGAAGTTTGAAATTAATAGGCCAACTTAATTTCGTCGTAAAAGATGACAGAGTTTACGGTCAACAGCGTGCACGCATTTTTATATTATTTCACGAAGCTTCCAGCTTAACCGGCTTACTAGGAATCAGTTTTGTAAAAATCCTTATTAATTAAGTAAAAACAGTTCAACCGAGCTTCGAATCAACAACCTTACGAGTCAAAGTTCTTATCCACTGGTTCATCAGTCCCACAAATAAAAATTAGAATGGACTGGTCTAATATCACTTGATCAATAAGCTGATTACTATATACTGCCCAGTGATTACATACATAAGTAGTCCCAGTCAATGAAATCCTTTTAGAAAAAGAGCGGCATGGCTCTCAGATACCATCATTATGATATTGTGTATTATGACATCCACATAACAGAGGTTGATATGAGGAAAGAAAAAAAGATGAAACCACCGGTTTTTCTTTATTGTCCTTACTTCACACATTGGAGTCATCACCACAAAAATAGTATTGAAAAATGAGCATACGAGGCCAACTACAAGCCTTCATCATTATTCAATACCTTATCATCCCATAATTTTACTTCATTCGTGAGATTCAGCTGATGATTAATTTCGAATGTTTTCCCCAATGTGGATGAAATAAGCAAGGCTGAATTGTTCAAAAAATATTTTTTCCAGCGAATGGCATGTCACTATTGTGATTCCAACAAAAACACGGCATGCAATCCCCCGAGCACACACAACGGAGGACACCAGCCCACTGGGATATGGAAATGAGTACTTTGTCCACAATCAGGATAAGACGATTGAGGAGGATTGAAATTAATTAGCTGATGTAGCCCCTTTCTCATTTGGCGGCAAAAACGATTAGAACTACTGACGCTGGATGAAAAGAACACTTGTCCAGCCTACCTTGAATAAAGCGGTTCACGTTTATCTTAGCCGAAATGAATGCGTAAACGTTTACCGTCCATGGATAGAACGACAAACTATTCAAATATGCATCAGGTCTACAAAATTAATCTGACACTTTCCACACCACATAGAAGTATCAGCTGAAATATATCACAGGTACTACTACCGACAGATCTTCTCAATGATATCCCCTTCACTGATAAACAAACCAAGTTTCCGAAGACGAGAACTATTGCTGACACCATCTAAAGAAAGCGGTGAAATGTTTTGCCAAATGCAGTATGTGTAATCTTTGTGTTATAAAGTTGTGATCGCCATTTTGACAACCAAAACAAATTAATACATGCTTTGTTAATAGTCCCACATTTTATTTCTGGTTATGCGAAGCAATTAGAGGACTAATTATTTCGTTTTGGCAGAATCATATGCATATTCAAGCTCCACACACACGTTGTGTGACTGAAAGGAGTGTATGTTTGAAAAAAAAGTGTAATTCTACGAAATAATGATGATATAGTTTTCTACGCGACCTTCAGATAAAAACGAGTCGCACGGTGTTTTCTTTCACAAGCTATTTTTGGTAATGAGTTTTGTCGTTTGTCGAGTACGCGCTGTCTGGTAAGTGCAGTCTATGCATAACTGTCTGTGATTGCGTTTGCAGAACCACTTGTGATAACCTCAGAGATTTTGTTATTGGTTGGCAGAAAACAGTCGCATATTTGTTGAACTTTCTCTGAGGTGGCCACTCTTAAAACTCGCGAATAATGCAAGTTGTTTGCCTAATTTATAGATCTTTATCAGCCGTGCATATCTGATCAGATTCACAAAGTATTTGCCCGCACAATTTCACCCGATTTCAAAAATGTACATTTTATTTGTTCGGCTACCGTCACATCGCAGTAATCTTGATCAATGATTCCAGAGCAACTGAAAAACCTGCAATATAAAAGTCAGGCAAGGTTACAGAAATTTCATGAGTATTTGCAGTAACCCCTATGCAGTGGCACATGTCTAGAGTGAGTATTCAGTTTGTAAGAAATCTGATTGATGTCATCTTGGTGATTGCCGTAAAGACGTATCTGAGAAGATTTTTGTAGTGTCGCTTCAAAGGCCCTGATACCTTCATGTTCGATAGTTTAGAGCACTACAGTAATAATATAATAGGAAAGAATCCGCTTGTCGTTGTTCCAGTTCTCATTCATCGGATAATAGCTGCTTTTTACTCAATGGAATGACGTTTTGTACAATAAGACGCAAAATCTACATCAAGTTGTCAACGTCTTATCTAAACAGACGGTCAGCACCCGTTGTTGAATAACTGTTCAGTTCACTATTCTAATGATTATTTAGTTTTTTATATCGTCGCATTATGTGTGGTCAGCTGGTCGGTTCACTGATGCACGTAGGTTTCCGTAGTGTGATTACCTGTCATCTACCTCACAGATGAGTGTGTCGTCATTTAAGTAACCCTCTGTCATATCAACATATCCATTCTATTTCTGTTAACCATTGTCGTTTGGCAATTAATCCACTCCTCTTTTCAGAAACTTGAGTGTCTGTGATCTACCTATTCTTTTTTGGGCTTTGCTGGTGTATTGAATGATGAATCGTCTGTCTAATCTTTTTGTATTTCAACTTTGAGTTTTGTTTGTCAACTTTATCCTCTTTGGAATGCTCTAGCACGCACTCGTATACTGAAATGCTTCTTGTATTACATTTCACACATCTTTCTTCCTAATATATGTCTTGTCATCGCAGCCTCTCTATCTGTTTATTTTCCGAGAGGTAAGGGTTTCCTTTTCGTGCTAGCCATTCAATTGGCTAACCAGCATTGGCCGGCTGGACACAAAGGCCTCACTCACACACCTACTGGTCTTATTCCTTCAGGTTTACACCGGATACGCGGAGTGTGAGTGGAACCGCAAGCGGTGCAGCGTAAGCCACTTGGGGGTGATGGTTTAAAATGCAGGCGTCCTTTGGTTTCGGTCACTGCAACACGCTAATCCGTTTCGGATGCCGCCAACCCTGAACCCTGTGTGATGTGAACGTACTCCCTTCGAGCGCTATCCAAACCACAATATAAAAAACTGTCGATCAGCAAATTAGTAAGATTCTATTTAAAGACGCAGCACTTGGAACCATAATATTGTTGAACCGTTACTTCTTTCTTCTGTTTGTCACGTTCTTCTTCTAGTATTGAAGTGATCAAATTACAGCCTGCCACTTCACCTGTGCTGATGCTGTTATCCAGGGTGAAACCCTGGTTTTTATGATGTCAGTGTAGCTCTGGTAATTTGCTTTTATACTACGTGACATGTAATTACTCAATAGGAACTTGGGTTTTTCTTTACGACATCAGCAGAATGTTTGAATTCCAATTCAATTCCTAGGGCTTGTCAACATCCCAATGTGGAGTATTTCGCCGTCCTTTAGATATAAAGATTTTTGGTAAACGAGCTGATGTTCTGAGCGGGAGCAATTAAGGTGTTAATTTACATGTAATTAGTGGTGAGAATTGTGGACAGGGAGAGGTAGCGTTTTCAATATGATCTGATCAAATACTTGCAAGCGAGTCTAATCCGAGTGATTGGACTGTGAAGCAAATGAGCATTTGACAATAGATCTAAATAGCGCTATAGCCGACATTTGAGTCTACTGGATAAAACCGACATCGGCTTCTACTTTGGACACACTCGAAACGCCCTTGACAAATGTTACCTAGACTAAAGATGGAAGCTTCATTTTTCAACCAAACAATCCCAAATTTAATTTACCAATAGTTTATCGTAATACGTTTGCACTGGACTTTAAGAGGCTTTGCTCTGAGATCGATTATTAACTCACGAAATCTAGCTTGAAGGAAATTCCACAATAACAGACCAAGTTTGGACTAACACCAGACCACTGAGACAACAATGGACAGAAAATTCCTGGGGTGGGTCATACACCAAATGTTGGAAAACTGGCAGGGAGCCGAAAGTTAACATGATTCTTAAGAAAGTTAACAAAATGGAGTGCGAACAACATAGTTAGAACACGAAAACTGGTAGATGCAAGCATTTCGTATTGACTCCTCAGTACCAAATTTACAATAACAGTTTTTATACCGAACAGCTAGGGGTGGATTGGGTGGGTAGTCGACTGAACTGTTATAAAAGGTCACTAAGTCCAGGGCAGGGTCAAGTTCACGAACAATGTTTTCTGAACACAAAGGGCCGACTTCAGTCGATTGAATGCAACAGCCTCAGCAAACCGCCAGAATCTTGAACTGGGATGACGTAATAAGATTCTGAATGCACAAGCCGGATCGATCACGTGACCAGTGGTCAGGATGTCTTGCGATTGCGAACACTGGTTGTGTTGTGTGTTTCAACAACATTGCCGTTCTTTGGTAATACTGAGTCCTGCACCCATTTAGGCAAGTGTTCCTTCACTCTGGAAATCAAATACCTCTTGGTTCTGCCTATGTAACCTTCTTTGCAGTTACATGTAAATTGGTAGATACAGTACGAGGTGGCACCGACAGGTTGATTGAAGGCACAGGTAACTTTTGGGTTTGAGCTAGTACACAAAGTTCGGCTGCGTTGAACGCTCGTTTAGTCGAATTGACCAGTCTTTGTGTTGTTTGATGCATACTATGATCGCCTTTAAAAAGCAATTCCATATAAACCTTCTTCTTTCTTACAGTGACCACCGGTTCGGACGGCGGTTTCGACCTGCTGTGTCTTTCTGTGAACCTTTTTGGGTAACCATTTGATTGTAGTACAGTCGTGATCAACTCTAATTCCTGCACAAGACTGTCTTGTGTACAGATTCGTCCTTCGCGTGTGAATAGTGGATTCACTAGTGCGCGCTTTTGATGGACCGGTGTGAAACTACTAAAGTTTAGGTATCGACCGGACCACCTGGATTTCCTATAAACACCTCTTTTGATAGAGCCATCTTCCGGGCGACTTATGAGTATGTCTAGAAACGGGAAACAATTATCAGTCTCTAATTCATAAGTTACCTTCAGATTGGGATGACAACTATTTAAGCGCTGCACTAGGTTATCTATTGCCAGTTTGGATCGACTGAATACTAGTGTATCATCAACGTAGCATTTGTAGTATGACAGACTCGTTATGTCTCCGGCTAACTCTTGTTCAATCTTTGACATGTCAAGAGGTATTTGATTTCCAGAGTGAAGGAACACTTGCCTAAATGGGTGCAGGACTCAGTATTACCAAAGAACGGCAATGTTGTTGAAACACACAACACAACCAGTGTTCGCAATCGCAAGACATCCTGACCACTGGTCACGTGATCGATCCGGCTTGTGCATTCAGAATCTTATTACGTCATCCCAGTTCAAGATTCTGGCGGTTTGCTGAGGCTGTTGCATTCAATCGACTGAAGTCGGCCCTTTGTGTTCAGAAAACATTGTTCGTGAACTTGACCCTGCCCTGGACTTAGTGACCTTTTATAACAGTTCAGTCGACTACCCACCCAATCCACCCCTAGCTGTTCGGTATAAAAACTGTTATTGTAAATTTGGTACTGAGGAGTTAATACGAAATGCTTGCATCTACCAGTTTTCGTGTTCTAACCATGTTGTTCAAACTTCTGAAGGAAGCGAACTGTTTCAACATTGAATGCGTCGTTATCTCAAAGGTCAACAACGTGTTCTCCAAACTTATTATTGTCACCAGTTGGGGTTGTTCCTCCGTCAATGACGTTATGAGTGAGATAGGAAGCGCACCTATCCATAGTAATTTTGAAAGGTCAGACCAAAAGATGGAATACTTTGAAGATACACTAAGCTGGTTGCCCGCTTTCACTGTATTACCGTCACAAATTTGTAGTTTACTTTTCCGGTCGAAAGATGCTGAACCTTCCAGTAAAGCGAAATTCCGCTACTGTGTTCCGGCCTCCAGACACATTTATCGAAAGTTGTTCATAGGGTGGTCAGGAGAATTATGGAGCCTATGAAAATCCCCAACACAAAGACACATTAACAGAGCCAAGCCACCTTGCATTGACTTACAGACACCTCAGTGGTAGCCTAGTTCCTCTTAACTCGAGGGAGCTATCAATAGTCACATCTCCTCTCCATTAAAATGATGTACGCCTAATGTGTTATTTGTTGAAACTGAGTAATGGGATAGGCTGTTTATTTACAGAACTTACTACACTCAGTTATGTAGCAGCTCGGATTCTTGCAGACGGCCGACGCACTTCTATTCAGTCACCCGTTTACGCTTGTTTTTCTCACCAGCTCTTGATGGTCTAGTCTAGTCGGATCATTAGGTTTGTGCTTTCTGATTGGTTGATTTTTCAACTGGCCGTATTTATCAATAACATGCCACGCATTTTGGTCCGGTTGCATAAATCAGCGGCATAACTCCAGTGTACGCTGTCAAATCTCGTGTTCTGATTCCACACGGCTGAATGGGTTATGACACTTCGTAATTACGGTCTGTTTACATTGAAACGCGGCGTCCAACTCTGTGGTCATGTCTAAACTGGTTGCAAGTTTTTAAACATTGTTCAATCGACACATATGTGAGATACAACTTGTAATGTAAGTTTTCTCTCCGTGATTCTGTCCCAGCATTGTAGATCTATAACTGCGCATGTCTAAATGTATATTGTTCCAGTGTTCTTCGCTGGAATGATTTCAGCTAGCAGCTTCGTGGAAGTTTCCTTCTTCTTGTTTCCATTCACGTTTATTTGCACCATCCAACACAACCTTTCACAGACCAACACAGAGACAGGAATGGATAAGCTGAGAACCTTCTTTCTGTTGTAACAGTCTGCAAATCTAGGGCGAATTAGGCTTCCTTCTGATAAAAATTGTTTTAATCATAAGGTTCAACGTGTCGAGAGTGGTCAGCATCCGCAATTTGATAGGGTACTTACATAAGCGTGTCGGATTGAAGACAGTGAGATGAACCACCGCTATGGTTTAATTATGTAAGAAACGACATCTATGAGTAATAAACAGACACGTTTGTAGTAGACGACAAATGGCCAAAACAGCTTGGGCAGCTTGTTGACGATTTGCATAGTGGTGAGGGATTTCGTCAAATCATGAGTAGGGTTATCAAAATACAGGTGTATTTCGAGAGGGAAAACCAGACAGCAACTGACACTCTACAAACTGCCGGGTAAAATTATTGCAAACGGATGGTTCCTGTTGTCACGAATGGGACTGACACACAAAACAGAAATTTCTGAAGCAACCAATCGTTTGCAGAGAGATGAGTTACAACGCAGTGTAGCAGACTAAGTTGTATATCAACAATACTTTCTAGCCCCAGACGCAACTTTCGTTCCTACTTAGTTCCGCCATTAATGTGTATTTTTATCGCCACAAGGCTTTTACTCCGGTCCACAATCGCAAGTGGCAACCATGTCAACCACTGAATCATTGAACCTACATTAGATAAGGCTAGTTTATAAAGAATTCACTCTCATTCACATTCGTTTTCCAGTAATGGTTGGATTGTCTACTTAGTAGAATGTAGAAATGCAGGGTGCTCAACAGTGTAAGAGTTGACTAGTGAAGCGTACTATTTATATATCTGTAGACTACTTGTGACCACGCAAAAGCTAGCAGGCTGCTTACAGCATGACGAAACATGTATTGCCCTCTTTAAACGTATGGGCCCAATTGATTCATGGCAAAATATCTTTAAGTTACATGGCTCAAACTCCATCACTAATTGAGCCAAAAGCTAGAACACCCGGAAAAAGAGCGCAAAACATGACAAAAATCCAGAAATCAAACCTCACTGTGTCTGCAAATTAATCTTCCAACTATAATTAACCCATAAATATGTTGCGAAAGCTTACATGTTTAGATTTTCAATATTAACCAGGAACAGGTGAAAAGTACCCATTCTGTCTGTGACCTCTAGTTGCCAAAGTTCAGGCACGAGATAAATAGACAGACTGTGCTATGTCACTTAACGTAAATTAAGCGTAACTTTTGACTTTATTGTGCAAATTTGTGGAACAGTGTAGACTACGAGATAGGTACCGCTAAAGAGAACGATGACAGAAACCAAGGTTAAGCATTTGTGAATCGAGAGTTTCAATTTTTAGGAGGAAATCAGGAATACACTTAGGGATGTGAAAGCTGCTTAATTCTTCTGTGAAACAAGATGCTAGTGCGTGCTAAATATGATAAAGATTCATTACAGACTAACATAAATCGAATGAGATAATCAGTAAAATCTAGTGAAGCTCGTAGACTTCCCAAAAAAAGAAACTCGTCATTTATTCTGTTGCAGGTTTTTACGTTGGGACAGGCTTTTAAGTTTGGATGGACTAAGGACCATTTTCAAAATAAAATAGTGCATCAAACAAACTGTTGTCCATCTTTTGTTAGTGAAACTTTTTCTGTTATGTTTGCCGAATGGCATTTTAATTTTACTGAAAATAAACCATTTAAATTCAAAGAATCAAAGGTTTATGTTTGGCTAAATCGGTGAGCCACGGGTGGATTAATTGTCAGAGAGATTAAAATTGCAGTTTATTTGTTTTTACAGTTTGTGTCCAAACTTTTGTTAAAGAGCAGTCTTTAATTCATAAATCCACGGTGTTCACTGGCAGACTTGTTCAATATGGATAACAGATAGAGCCATCAAATAGAACACAAAGTTTAGGTTTTCTTGTGAAATTCGGCAAGTGTCAGGTTAAATCCGTTCCATTCGGTTTTTCCCACAAAGTGAGTGAACATAAATATCTGGCTAACAACATCTTGAAAATCAGTGAATTCCACAAACTGAACAGCAATCTCCATTACACTCATCCTCTGTGTTAGTGACTGCTGTCAAGCAGGCCGCTTTCGAAAACGTGGGGTACTTGAGTTTCGTTCTGATTAGAACTCATTAGAAAGTCATCTGTCCTAGATATGAATATCGGTTCAAGGTCTCGCAACATGACTGTGCTGACTGCAGTTCCTCTGGTTTGTTAAAAACATAAATTATCATCTTCAAAAACGACAAAGTATTTCAAAAATGAATTCCATGAGTGCAACTATGTGACGAATGATCGTGGTTTTACAAATGCTTTCATTAAGTCCGTACACTACTATGTTAAGTTCGGATTCGTTTTCTGCGTGGTTTCATTAACTTTCGTCCGATCTCACCATTATTAAGGTATCGAAGTAGAATTAAAAAGTACGCAAATTCTTTAAACAGTTATTTTTAGCTGAATTCCATTTTTATGTTGCTGAATAGTTTATTGCCTGTGTTATCTAAGTGACCGAACATGCTAACAAAAAATAAAAAATGTAGGTCAAAATAAGTTCAAGGTCACTGTAACATGGTTCACTTTGAAGTAACAATATAATGAACGGATGTTTTGGACACTACTTTCTTAAGTCAATACGACTACATCAGATTCATTAAGATGTGTCATGAGACCAACCGCAAAGTTCAGGACGTGACTGGTTACGAGTATCAGTGGAGCCGACTACTAGATTGAACACGGTGATTGGTTAGACTTGGACGGGACGTTGGTTGAATGTTACATCACACGGTCGTGGTCAGATGTTTGTGTGGTTGGAGTGTAGATTATCAAGCTGTGGCCTCGGAAGTTGCAAGAACCAAACAAATTTCTTTCGCGTACTCTGATTAAAGTCGAGTCGGCGGGAGCCAGAATGCACTGATGGGTGGTTTTAGATTGAGTGATGGTAACTCTGTAGACAACCCGGAATGCTTTGTTGACATCTATATGATTACTGATGGCTGGTCGGGGATTTGGTTAATTTCAAGTTGAACATCACCCACAATTGATCGCCTAGCAGGTTTAATGAGATCGGAGATTTCGACCCGTCTAGGAAGTCCTAATCGCGGGGTTATCGATTGGAGTTAACAGACAATAACTGTGTCTCCTATCGAGACGATCGGGCAACCTGACCATTACTCACAAGCGAAAGTGGTTGAGCGTTCACACGTGATAATTCGGTCGTGCCTAACGTGAGGTCAATGGCGCAGTGGTAAACACGGTTGCCTCATGAACAGCGTGGCCGTGGTTCTAGTCCCGCCAGTGGCGAGGATATGCACTACTGACGAGCTCTAACGGAAGCGAAACTCGAGTCTAGTGCTTCTTTTCGAAATGGGCCGACTGGAAAGTTTATGGGAATGCGACAACTGCTATCAATTGTGGGTGATGTTCAACTTGAAATCTATGTGATTGTTAGTACCGCCAAGTTGTATAACAATGGCGCTAGTAATCGATTTAAGACAGTCAGTGCCGGTCCAAACTAGACGATATCTCTTGATCCTTTTCGACAGGCGCCAAGTCGCATGACCAATATATCCTGTAATACAACAGGAGCATGGAAATGAATACATTGGAACTGATTGATCGTGGACTGGTAACTTGTCTTTCAGGCTTCTTCTCAGCACCCGCATTGTTTTAAACGAGCATATGAAGGTTGCCGCTAGATAGGCAACCCTAAGTGACCGGTAGGTATAGCACTAAAAACTGGTCTGCAATAGTATCCAACTTGAACGGAAGTTTACTGGGCGTTGCCTCACACGCAATTTTGACCATCATATTTAAGTGGTAGACTGTTCCGGATAACCATTTTCCCCCAATAGGTTTGTAATCGTTTTCAACTCTTGCCCGATTGCGTTATCCGGACAAATCGTTCTTGCTCTGGATGCTAGGCCATAAGTTGGATCTTTTTACTAGGTACCAGACTGTTGAATTCGGTGCATTGATCTGTTCCTGTAGGCTTACCATATACCGACCTACTCAGTTTAATATCTTGACGTAAGGAGTGGAACTCATTGTTGTATTCCAGTTCTGAGATGGAACGCGACGAAGCGTGCTGCGTTAAAACCTGAAGGATGGATGTTAGAAGATACCTAATTGCGGAAAGTCTGGAATTCGGCTGGATTCAAACCAGCAACAGAAACAACATGCCTTAACGCTGCAAATGCTCTATCAGCTGAGATACGAAACCACGCCGGAAGCTCAGAAATTTAACATTTGGATCAAGTTACCCACCTAACCAGCCATGTCATATGGAATCCACCAAATGATCCAGCTGATTGACTGCCCAAGCAGGATTTCTCGATCAGTTTACGCTGGAATCCACCAACGTCACCAACTCTTGTTCGACCTATCGGCAGTAGATATAAAGACTTTGAATAATAAACTGAGATTGGGAATCAAGTTTTCCCATGAATACCTCTATCTGCAGTGAGCCTGAAGTGAATTTCACTGCTACTCTTTTTGATTGTTGATGTAGCTCGCCGCTGAACTTGATCTGAACGTTGATGATGTAGGATAAACTTATACTTCGCGAGTCTGATTGTTCTTAATCCGAATACGCCTTACAGATGTTCCGTTTTAACAAACAAAAGGTTAATTTTTCTCAATATCGAAGTGCTTGTGAACAGAGGAGTTATACCGAAGAGGCTCATGTTCTTGTGCTTAACATTAAAATCTCCCATAGAATCCAGAAAGTGTCATAAAGACCGTGTGAGCATGTGTCGCGCGATATAGGCCGTAACATTTCCATTGACGAACCGGTAGTTGGGTGATATGGTGAACTGTACAGTTTAAATGGACAACTGTCATTATCACTCTTGGTTAGTGGGTATAAACATGGGATAATCCATCCAGTTGGATCCATCTGGTCAGACTGAATTTGTGTGACACGGCACAGCTGCAAAAGACTGTGGCCACAGCTTGATAATCTACACTCTAACCACACACAAACATCTGACCACGACCGTGTGGTGTAACATTCAACCAACGTCCTGTCCAGGTCTAACCAATCACTGTGACCAATCTAATAGTCGGCTCCACTGATACTCGTAACCAAACATGTCCTGAACTTTGCGGTTGGTCTCATGACACGTCTTAATGAATCTGATGTAGTCGTATTGACTTAAGAAAGTAGTATCTAAAACGTCTGAGAATTTTCCAATAGTCTCGCTTACAACATCACCCAAAGGGGTGTGGTGATCAGTTTTATTCCAGAAGTCTGTGTTGGGAAGATAGTACTAGAAATGACTACAGGGAATCGCCACATTTTCATTATGCAGAAAGCCAAATTGTATTTACGTCAGAAATCATTAACCTTTTTGAATAATCGATCATCAAACCTAGGAAGAAGCAGAAGTACTCTAAGAAACACGGTTATTGAAAACATCTCATGGGAACTTTTTTTTACCAAAATGAATCTTTCAATAGTTTCCAAACGCTTTACATAGACAGTTAAAGAAACATAATTAACAAGATAAGCGTATCTATTTCATATTGAACTGTGAGCCTACTGACATGAGTTTCTCGAATAGTCATGAGATCACTCTGCGGATTTTTAACCAATTTCCTGAGTAGCTAACTTGACGATAGAATTTTGCACTTACCTTTCGATACAACAAAAGATATGCTCGAAATCGAAGTAAGCGGAGAATGAAGTTTTGAGCCATTTTCGGCAAAGACCATTCGGTTCGATTCAAGTCACCTTGCTAATTTTGGAAAATTGCCAACAGATTAATTCCTGCCTAATAACGACACATAATAAACACCCACAAAGTGAACAAACACACACTGAGGATACTCCCTGTGTTATCGGAGAGACCCTAAGTAAATGTAGTCGGATACCACCTATATAAATTAACACGGTCTTGTTGGTGTGTGACCCAAACGAACTGAAAAACTGTTACCGATCATGTTTTTTCTGTATTTAACTGTTCTGCGGTTTTTCTGATAACTTTTAACTTCGGTCTGGCACGTTAAGCGAAATAATTAAAGGCAGTGACACATTTGCAACTGCTTGCTGGACACTGTGACTTCGGTGAACCGAGTATTACTTTTCAAGTATGACGTTCTGTTCATCGCTAAGCACAATGTCCAATTTAGCTGTATTTTTCTTATGCTCAAAACCGTCAAGAGAACAAGTAGGGAAGTATCATTCTCAAACTACAAACCATTACATGCTCCTTAAGTGTACGCCCGCATGGCGGCTAAATAGCTTCAATGATATTGGTAGTCGTTCAACTTTGACCTTATTTACGGAAACCACTAATGATCATGGATAAACATACACTGAAGCGAGAATGCTTCGCCTCATGGGATACCTGGGTATGCCCTGGGTACAGACCTACCCACCATATGGGCATTACACGATCCACGAGCGTGGTTTAATAAGCGAACCCGCGTACTGAACTTCACATGCTAAAACTACGTAACCGATAGACTGACAAACATTAAAGACCGATTTCTCACCAGGCACAGACGGCTGTACTTCAGTCATTTTGAACACGCATAATAACTTCGTAACGTCCACGGTTGGTCAAACTCTCAAACATTTTATGGGCTTAGCTTGCCCCATCCAAAAATGTTTGTTTCCAATGATGATAAGTATATACTCGCAGCTTAATGCCATTCCAAAGTAAGCCTGCTTACTGAGGAGCTACCTAAACCTTCCACGTTCTCTTTGCTTAGACTGCTTGCTCCAATGTCTTTATTCTTTATATTTGCACATATTGACGAACTCTGCTAACACTGGTGTCATCCACACGAAATCCAGGTGAGAAAATCGTTACCGATATATTCAGCGGATATCGAGAATGCATCGCTGTTTATCCTCTGACCTCAGTTCGTACCTCAATTACGCCAACCACAACTGCAGGCTGATCAAGGCATATGACATTGTTAATAAAGCCAAGAGCCAAAAGTAAATCGCACAATTTATGATACGATGGCTAGCATTAGATTTGCCGGGCTAGCGAACAGTGCCTCCACTCCAACGTACCTTGGTTGGACTCGCCAACACGCGGCTGTGCACGCAATCACGTCGGTGCGATTCGACTACCGCAGAACACGAACGATAGCAAATGATTGTTGGCACGTAGCATGATGCCTGGCGGGGGACGTAGGTCTGTAACAAATCATGCATCATTGAACCGAAATTAACAATTTAAAAGTCCGCGATAGCTTCCTGTTCAGTTGTGTTCTTGCGACCAGTTTCCGAGTTTATGTTGTAACAGGGCTATGTGGCCACGCCACGCACGATGAAGGCAGAAGGATTTTCTTTTCATTCTTTTTCATCTTTCTTTTTCAAATTATTTTGCAACCAAGGATTAATGATGACAGAAGGGTCAGCAATTTCAACAAACGTACTTTCATTACCACACAATTCGAATCTTCTACTTATCCCGCAGAGTTAAAAATAACATAGTTGATGGGTCATCTATTTTCTATGATCGGTCCAAATTCCTGCTAGAATGGCTGGTTCACTCGGGAACGTTGAGAATCGTTGAGCTGGCGTGATATGCTGCTTGACGATACCGTCATTAGGATCAGTTCAAGGATCTGGGTTGATTACGTTATACACTTATCTTGGAAGTTTATTCTACTTAATCATGGACGCCAGCACACATATATGCCCAGGATCAACACGACCAGTTTATGTTATTGTGTTACCAATAAGAAAAATGGGTTTCTTAGCTTCTAATTTAAGATCAATATCGTGTGATCACGTGGACCTAAGTTTTCGACTACGTCTTAATATATCCTTAAAGTATAACATAAAAAAATTGCACGGGTTTACTGATCAACGTAAAATCTAGTCATATAGTGTATGCGTCTCACTACAGATTATCTAGTAGTTACAAAAAAATGAAATATCACAACGGAAGCTTTCCGTATTTGAATGTTTGTGACTTATATTCAACTACTGTTGTCAACAACCGGGGTCAGTGTTCATTTGAAAACTCGATTAAATTCTCAAGGATTATGTGGAAGCTTGGTTCTCTTCATATAGTAAACAGCCACTTTAGTATAATTTTCAGCTGCACAATAATAAACATAATTTTTAATTGCAGTCAAACACCTGGCGGCCCCACAGAAAAGGAAACAAACAGAAATGTTTGTTCATCCGCGATGGTGACAGGAGTAACCGGAAGCAATTGCTTTTTTATTCAATAATATTTGTCACTTCAAAAAGCGCAAAGCGAACGAAGAAAAAAGCTTCACTGGCAAAAACTAGTCACTTTACATTAATTAGTGCTGCTTACGAACATAAGACCACAAGAGTCAACAACTCCGGTCGCCGGCATGATCCTTCTAACGGATCAGTAGATGATATTGAAAAACTAGTAAATATGTAATTGATGCGAAACCAAACGTTAGCACAGACAACCCAATAAAAGCCGTAAAGTTGATTTCGTTGGGTCATACTGTTTTTTTTTTAAATAATACCCCACTCCATTTATATACTCCACAGTGAGTATTAGGGAACTTCCTGATTTGTTCAGTGTATTACAGTTGCACAGTCAGAGATAAGCAGTAGTGGATTATCAAATTTCGTAGAATTTTATCAAAAGACGTTTATAAACGAGTTGTTTTGCAAGTGCCTAAGTAGCCGTATTAAAATCATTGCCTTTACTTATAACGCTTGTTTATTAAAAGGGAAATCATTTCTCCGATTTTGCTTCTGATACACGGTAAAAGTTCCAGAGTTTCTGTGAGTAAACTTAGTAAGCTATTTTTCAAACTCGAACATTCTTTGTCTGCAAAAAAGTTTGAAACTTAAACGCAAGGAGCGTGCTTATGGAGTTATCAAGTTGCAGATAACTCAACTTTAGACTTGGATTAAATAACACTAGAGATAATTCGTGATGTAACTAAATCTTCTGCTTTGCTTTCACCCTAGCCTTTCCAGGTCTGATAACAAAAGCAAACAACCAAACTTCGTACAGCTGGAATTTTCCTCCTTTTAACTAACCACCTCTGTTATTTAGTTTCATTCTTTCGCGCTTCATTCCAATAATTTCAAATGAAGTCATGACTCTAAGTTGAAAACAATCTAGATGGACACGTTTAGGGGTCTCGACGAGCGGATATCATGGTTCCCATAAGATTGCATACCTATGGTTGCTAGCCTTCTATTTGATTGTAGTCAGTTTTCAATGGTAACGGCAAAACAATAGTAAGGGCTATTTGGTCAACCGTAAACTCTTTGCTGGTAATGCACTTCCTTGAAAGTACTGAGCTTAATTTTTCTGAGACATTTTGTAGTGATTTCTTAACGTGTGCCTGCACCGTAACAATTGTGACACACATTTTTTAGCTTTTACTTGATGTTTTGTACAGCGGAGAAATCCGTGACACTTTTAACGTATCGCCATCTCTAACCTACGGAGTTCTTCAACGTGATTTGCCGAACAAATTTCGTTAACTAGTACAATCAAGCATCTATCCAGAGTGTCTGGATGCTTACAACTGAAACGTTTTACCACCATTCACGATTAAACTGCATTTCCGTTGAGAAATAATCAAATCACACCCATTTCTACTTCGTCATTTGCATGGAAACCGACAACTGAAAATCCACTAATATAGATCCTAAAAAACGGCTGCCTCATTCCTCAACCAGGGGACCTAAATAATAGTAGCTCTATCTTTAGATTATCGAACAGTCATCTCAACAGGGTCTTGCGTCAACAGTGTCGGAAACTGACAGTCAGCCTGTATCAGGCTATGATTGAATTGCACACATATTATACCATAAGAGGCTGCCAGTGTCCACGCATGACTGCGTGTTTTACAATACTAGGTCCATCAGGCATTTTTTCTCATGATGGCTTCTTAGTCTTAACTATACAGTCAATAAATTTTGCTTGTGAAAGGATGAATCAGCTTTTAGCAGACGTTTATGGAAATAGGTCCCATAATTTGTTTCGGTGTTGCCAACGCAATATCTTACAGATAGTTATTTCAATGTGTATCACTAAACACCAGGTCGAACCGATCAGCACTACCTTCTAGTAGTACACCGTAAAGCAAACGCCTACCATATGAATTACGTCTGGTTTCTAACAGTCGACCATGAATGTACGTTGTGTCGTGTACGACGTCTTCACAAATGATTTAGGTGGCTTTACTGAGGATGCTGTGAAACTAGAAGGCAAAAGCAATTGAAAAGCTTCGTAATAAAAAGACACGTTGCTGGTTCCTAGACAGCCTACAGCACACTAATACCGGATAACCCTGTGCAATAACACCCGCGCCTGATGATCTGAGTGGCGAACACTGATATTAAGAAATACAAACTACCACAACTGCGCGCTCAGACACATTCGTCTCTGCGTAGCGTTCTGGTTGTTACCAATGTCTTAAAAGAATACACGGTAACCGTCAGCGCTGCAGTTCCAATCCTGTTACTCAGTGATATACAATGTTGAATAGATTGTTTGAAACCGAAACTCGTCCAGTGCTTCGTTTCAAAACGGATTGAATGAAATGACTAAGCATAAAAGTGGTTAACAAACATGAAAGTTCTGGATTTGTGTTAACGGTATTTTATGTGTTATCATTTGCGTTTACTTACAAGCTATGTTGCTAGTTTCTTCAGATTAGGTATGGTTTGATGTAAGATGTAATCAAATAAGCGTATAATAGTAAAAAGAAGCAGTAGTTATTATTGTGTTGACAATTTTAGTATGGTAGTATGGTTTGAAAGTCGTTCTCCTCTTTTTGTTGCACATCAAGAGACCCAAATCAGTGTGTAATGCGTAACGTTATCGTGGATGGTTAGTTTTATAGACTGCAGGATTTCAACAATGGCTAGCTACTGGTTATCCTAGGCACCCCGTGAATGGAACGTCCTTTGGTCATTGTAACCTTTATCATCTGAGGTTAACGTTGGAGACGAGACAAAAGTTAAGTAATTTTCTCTTATTAGCGTCCCTGCCGAACCGTTTTGCCGAGATTCAACTTCTCGTAGTACGAGAGTGCAGTGAGTAAAATAGCAAGCAGTGTTGGTGCCGATTGTTCGGTGCCGATTGTTCGGTGCCGATTATTCGGTGATAGATTACAATGTCTGGATATAACAATCTCTATACTTTGAGCGATTCGTCCAGTTAGAGGCAGCCGTGCAAACCAATCGTACTCAAATTTGCTAGTTGTGCATGTGCGAGCAAGTATAAGATAGAATCTACCCTTATGGTTTTTGCCTGTCTGATACTGCGATATTTGTGCGTCATCCGGTGTGTTGGCTGCTTTTCTTGGAGTAGTCTTGGTGTGACTTGCGCGTCAAGTGCGAAATGAACGCCCAATAACCGACAACTTCACAGATAATCATAATCTGTGCACGCAATCTATCTTTACTTTCACAATTTTCGTAATTCGTCCCAAATGGTCCGCCTAAATCTTAATCACTAATGGGCTCATTTCACACGAGTATCGAGAACTGTAGAGTCTGAAGTATGGCCAGCAGTTTGTTTTTCTCACAGTCTGAAAAAGTTACCCTCCCAAATTCACACGATGATTTAGTACGAATAAAATATGCCAATATGCAAACGCGCTGCCTAGGGTGGTCAGCAAGTTTTGTACACTTAACGGTTGGTTTGTCACCAATGGGTTGCGGAACGAGCTAAAGATTACTTACAGTTCTGATCACGCTTTGGCAGCAGCACAGACATTGGTGTGTCGATTGGCCGGACGTGTTATATCTCATACTCATTTTTGTTGTCAAACTGTTACAGCGGCAGTAAGTGATGCTTGAAAAGCAATTTGAAATCACCGTCGACATGTATTAAACTTTCCAAGAGTGTTAAAAATAATGCACATTTCATAATACCGCTTAACCTTAACAATTCCATCATTTAACGTTTCTGGATGAATGGTGCTGGTCGGTGTTGTTTGACTAGTAGAGTGTTAAACAATACTACAGTGTGATCTAGCATTTGATATGTTGTGGACGGTGTGGATTACAAGGGACGACATTTTCATGAAACTCTTCCAAAAGCCTGTAACATGAGCGTATTGTTAACCATTCATTGCCGGATTTTTATCCATACCATCCTGCGCAGGGAATTTTGTAAATAAATGCATCTCAGAAAGCATACAGACAGACAAACTCTGGTAAACATGGCATCCATCCTGTTGCGCCTTTAACATTCGCCTTTGAACTTCAATCACCTAGCATTCACGCACATCAGGTATGCCTCTGCGATCAGCTTTTTGATGCACGAAAGTCTTTCTTCTGCAGCGTTGTCAGTAATAGAAAACAACACATGTGATTTTAGAAGGTTTGGAAAACATTTATATCTTATACCTTGGTTTCGAAAATACTCAGGTTAATAGAAAACAAACAAACCTTTTCCGATTAGCGTCGTACGTGTCCGAGAAGAAGCTTCCTAATTCTATTCCTATTTTCTTGAATTAACGCCACTTTAACAAGAAATGTTAATCCTCAACATTCTTTAAAGTCAGGTACAGTGATAACTGAGCAAGTTAGCATTCTTGAATTAACGCCTTTTCATTAATCGAATCAACACAATTTTTGCTGCTTCTTCGAACACTTTCACAACGTGCATTAGCGGGTTGACTAGTCACACGTGTTATGTATTGTTGTAACCTGTACTGCCAGCCTAGCGGTTATCGAGTGTATGCGTAAAATGCACTATTTCCTAAAAACATTTTCTGTCCCATATGCGTGATTGGCACATTTTTGAAGGCCTCCTTGACATGTTCGTGTTTTTTTCAGAAGTCTGCTCAGTGACGACTTAACTGAAATCAATTTTCACGTGTTTTAGCGTAATGATGCCATCAGAGAGTGTGGCTACTAACGAGATATTCCTCTATCACCAAGATATATCACTGAATGACA
>JTDE01000133.1:195102-222320 GCA_014338405.1 Paragonimus skrjabini miyazakii
TTAATTAGAGGAGCTTTAACTCATCATCCCATTCTACATATTCTAAATGATACCCAAGATTTGTTTTTGTATAGTCAGAAGGCCGATTTCGGCGGACTTGTGTTACGTAACTTTAAAAGTCGGGCACCTGAATGAAATGTAGACAGCAAGGCAGACACAGTCGATCGGAATCGAATGATGGTCAAAAGATAGCATCAAGTTCTTACATTAAATCCAGGTGGGTAGGTATTCAGACACTACGTCCGCATAAACTGGAAGAGCATAGGACGAAGAATTCGTCTTTTTCAATTCAGCTCCAACCCCGGTAAAAGAAATCAAATGCGTCACTTCAGTTCTTGCCTAACAACTCGTGCACACAAGCGCGAAGACTTAGTTAGTTGTGCATTCTATTACGAGCAAAATGGTTTGAAAGCAAAGGTAATCATCTTTTTAAACCTGAACGAACTTTCGCCCCCAGGTATTTAAAATCAATGGATCACCAGAACACACCAAAACGCTGTCTGATTTCTACCAGTAAAACAGCAGTGTGCCAGTCTAAAACTATGTAACCGCCGAGCAAACGATAAAGCCGTCAACCACCGAGGCATTCGCCAAAAATAGTGAGAAAATCTCGAGCGTTTGACCCCAACAACTGGTTTGTGCGGGCAACCACATACAATGTCTGTTCGTCATGATAGGTTGGACAGTGTGTGCTGAATATCGCTGGTATATGTGTCCAGAAAAGCCGCGCAGTTTTAAGTAAGATGGTTTTCTGACAATTCATCAAGTAAGTCTGTTCACTGCATTCAGTCCGGTCAAGTTCCACCAGGTGCTGATGAATTAGCACTTCGTATCTCTGTCAATCTTACATTCGCAGTTGTTGGACTGGCCGAATGGCAAAATTCTCACTGATTACGTGATACACATTATGGCACTGACACGTTCTAATGGAGCATAGCCGAATCGGTGGGATAAGTGTGATAGGCTACGGAATAACGACTGTGAATATCAAGCCCATCTTCCAACACGAAATTTATGTGACCAGTAGTCACACAAATTCAAACGTGGTCTGATTCACCAGGTTAAATATTAACTGTCAACAAATGGTTAAGCATCAAGTAGAACTTAATTAGTGGTAAGATACTAAAACAGAGGCTGTCATTTATCATATTTGCTCGCAATGTAGACTCCGTGAGTGAAAAACCAACCAGCGCTGTCCACACTTTTATTCATTACATTTTACCATCTAGGTGTTCCGAATAACTGCATTCTGGAAGAGCACTATTATTTACTATTTATATCAGATTATATTGGATTTGACTAATGACACTCAAACACTGAATATACATGAGAGACACTCCCGAAAGTTAGTCTGTCGCCAAGGTCTGTTAACTGTTGCGAAGAGTAAATTTAAGGAGACTTGTAGACTACTCTACTTTTGTATGTCTGAGTATGCATGTCAATGGATTCATTTCGGTCTTGAGATGAGCTGTGAATCTGTCATATACATAACATACCGTTTGTTCCCGTTCTATTATCTGTCTAAAGGCTCTTGACTTCGGACCGATTCTCGGATGGAACTGCATGTTTGAAGAAGATCGAGGCATAGTTATAAACGGTCGTATCCATTACCCGGTTAGATAATGATATATAATTTGAAACAAAAAATTTCGTACACTGCATGAAGTAAGTTTTGTGTACCTAAAATTTCTCATCATCTTGTGAAAAATGTACATCACTTGGAATATATGGATGACGTAGCCTTTTGCACTGCTTCATCCCGTGTGGTCGTATCCAAGTTTCTAATTGATTTTCACTTCGTGATGTATACTTATTTACTTTTGCGGTCTTCAGGATCGCTCGTGTGCTGCATTATTTTGTCTTTCTTATATTTACAAACAATTATATTTCGTAACTGTCCAGAATTTGATACGTTGGCTTTTTACTGTTTGAATGTACGTAGCTAGCCGCTGTTGATGTTCTGTCAACCAAATTTTCAGTTTCTTTCGCCTTTTCAAGAAAAAAGCTAAACAGATTGTATTCCTTTCATTCTCACTAATAGAGCAACATAGAAAATTAGTTTGACTTCCGAAGATCCATTTGCTTCAACAGAATACATTGTAACCCGTCAAACTATGTGACCGTAAATCAACGGTTTATTCTTATGTCGTAACCAATTTACACAAGTTTGAGGTGGTCACCATGAAGTACCAAAAGTTTCTAACTCAGTAATTGTATGTAGCTTATTGGGCATTAAACTAAAGCATAAAAGCGAATTTACGCCAAAAGGATTGCAACACTTTTGTGTGGACCAAAATACTAATAACGCCACAAGTTTGGTTATCAGAAAACTGTCACTGCGTTTGTCACTGAGGCCGCATAAGCACAGCAAAAAGCTAAACGTTAATGCGTCTTTACAAAAACGGATTGTGCTATATTCCCGATCAACACTTCAATCACACAGTGACCTCAAATGACATGCACATTTGGCAGACTTCAATCTCTCACATATTTGGTATTTGAACGCAGTCTTAACGTATATCACCTTGTGATGTTCGCCGGTTAGATCCAAGTTGTGCATATGTGTGTTAGGATCTTAGACTGAGTTATTCGATTTGGGAAAAAATTCGCAAGAGGGCGGGGAGGTCACAGGACTATTATTTCCTTCTGCGTTACTTCTACGTAAACAGCCACAAAGTAGCTATGCAAAACACCGTATGACAAAGATGCTCGTTTTCGTTAATTCATCATTGCTTCAAATACAACCCTGTTAAGACACGAACGAAGGAATGAATCGTTATCAAGTTAAACAGAGAGCGGATTGGTTAATAAGTTTACGTAAATAGCTTTCGAGTTGTATTCATAACGCCACTTTGAGAGTGTCTTGATAAGCATGGAGTAACGAAATCAACCAACAGCCCCATACTACCAGAACAGACTGATGTAACTCATTCTGATGAGAAGAAAGAAGCGTTCTGCACACTCTGTCCAGTCGAATTAATGGGTCGTAAGCATTGGGGGGTAAATTGTTGTCAGCATCTGAAGCGAGTGGAATATTTTTTGTATCACTCAATTCTGTTTCCCAAAAACGATTCGTTCACATTCCCAAACTCTGTTGGTGGTTTCCACTGTAATGGGTCTCCTATGACCAACCTCGTAATTTTAAATAATGAAGAAAACAGCTCAAATTACTACCTAATATATACACGCAGTAATACCTTCAAACTGGGGATTTCCATTTTTACGTCATCCTCTAATATATATACATTCGTGCTCAAAGCCGGTTTAGAAACTTCGTGAATGATTTACAAATTAACGTGATGAAGGCTTGGATCTGAACCTCACTCTAACATCTAAATAATATCATTACATCAATCCAGTCAGGAATCTGTGTTCAAACAGGCAACGATACCAAGTACCCCATAGGATGCGCCTGTTTGTGATCGCAAATCTATCTATTCATTCAACCAAACCACTCGTGAATTGAACCATTCAATCCAACTGAGCCAACCGGGAAAACCAAAGGTAACCTATCAAGCATATTCACGATGATGAGGCAAATACTTAGACACTCTATTTTGATTGTTCCATTGTTAATCGTGTTTCAAAGAAAGAGAGAGCACAAATGATGGGTTTCAGTGAAGATGCAAAATTTCAAAGCATGCTGGTGAAGGTATTCGGGCCAGGGGAACTCAACTTTCCGAGAATATCAGAAGAACCACAGACATCAATGAATTCATGGAGAGTAAAGTTCAAAACGGCCGCATATTAATCAGCAAACGGCGAAAATTGTCTGGGACTGTTACTGGAATGGCTGTACACATGGCTTGCATGAGTATGGTTACTTGAAGCAAATTACAATAATCGAATACATACGCCATCTAATTACTGTGGCTGCAACCATTTCTGGAGCATCAAATATTCGCGTTCCCAATTGCAAATTGCTCTAGATCAAACGAAGAATGAGTATGTATGTTTGGGTTTGTCGTCAACTATACATCAACAGCGAGATTTTGACTTGGATATCACATATGTTAAAATAAGAAACAGGTTTGATTAGTGACGTTTGCTTTGGAAACCGTGATGAGGAGTGTGCAACGTTGAACAGGTTTTTGTGGAAGACGTTTGTGGTATCTGTTTGCATCTGTGGTCAACTGATTACACATGCCTGTCACAACGAGACTGGACCTTGACGCGGTGTGACGGCTTGCGCATCTCGATGGCCTATTGGGCTAAACTGGACAGTGTGGCCACCACACCGATCAAGTCACCCATGCCAGGCAGGCCAATAGGTAGAGGTCTGACAAACCACTCTCCTGGTCCTCCAGGTTGAGTGTTGGAAGAAGGTTGGCATCTTCTTTCGGAAAACATACCAGTTCTAGTACGCTGCCACCCACCCGCTCCCTTGCGGTATAGGCTTTTGAGCCAAAGGCTCTGGTTGAGATCCATAATCGTTCTCCTGTCTAGGTCTGGGCGCCCTGGCAGTATCTCAGCCCACACACAATCATGAATAGTCACAGCACCCTTGCTGATGACGCCTTACTTTCACTTACAGTTCGGTTGTTTGATTACAAGGTGTAGACAATGATGTTGTATGTTTGAATGTAGACGTAGCTATTTTTAGGGGTTAGGTCCCCTACCCTCTCCCTTATTTTCTATCTTCTTAAACAGGGTTTGTTTTTCTACTTCATGGTTGTGTGGCAGTTAAGCATCAGTGTGAACCACTGATGTATTTCTGCCTATGATGATGATGATGATTACACATGCTTTGGGTGTGTAACTCCCGTTATTTCTAAATTTCGAATTTCGATGTTATATGACAGCAAATCTCCGAAAGTGATTAAAGAATGTTGATAAGCTAGAGTAATTTGTGCTACTTTTACTCCCGCTTGCTTAGTTTAGCGTGGAGCCCCTGAGTGATATTTAGTCTGGATGAACTATGCAACTCATCCTGAGCAACGCCTATCTTTTTGACAGACCCCTTCAAATAGTTTCCTTCACGTGACCCTCTTGGATGTTACTATGTATGTTTTGGTATACTAAATCGTACTATCTAACTTCCGTTACTGCTGATACCTACAAATCGCCTGAACACGTGTGAGGTCGAATCCAACAACTAAATAGACCACGGGCCCATGTTTTGGAGCTAGTCTAGCCAGTTTGCACGCTTACGGCCACAATAAGTCAAAAGTATGAAAAACAGGTGAAGTAGTTACAAATGTGGCTGAAAGTTTTTTTTCACTCCACATTTTGATGCAAACAATTTGGACCGAACGGACGGGCAACACATTGTGTCCCTTGAAAATTCATGACGTTTGCAAAATTACTATATGAAAGGCACAGGGACTGAAATTGATAATGTTTGTGAAAATCACTTGCATAACCAGAAATATATCTACAAAGTTGTATTGTAGTACTCCGGTTTCTGTTACATATATTTCATATAAACCGCTTTCCGAACGATCATGTTTACCACACAGGACAATCCGCTTAGTATGGACAGGATGTTTCGGATAAGGACACTCACGTAAACGCAGTGATGATCACTATTTTAATTTACGACTTACGGAGAAGGTCCATCAGGTGTCTTGTTGTTTTGCCCATCCGCCACGAAGTCATCTGTCCCTAGCCCCAATTTTTGTTTTCTTTTCATGTTTTTATCAGAAGTACAGCGGACACTCCCGCAAGCACATACTGTACCAACCAATCTAGCCGTACTCTTGTGCGGCTTATTTTTTGGAAGTTGATCTCGTTTGGGGTAGGTTTGCAGAAAACGGTCTAGTGTCAACCTGAACTGGCAGATTTTGATGGTGTTGTTTAACCCACTTGCCGAACTGCCAACAGCTACCCTACTTAAACCAGATAGTGGAAATTCCAAACACGGTAGGCGGTCTTAAAGACCAGTTATTAGCCCAAGCACAACGCAAGGAAGCTATCACCTTGTCAGTAGCGTACTCTCACAATGACAGTATCACCGAAATGGTTACCAAACAAACAGATGGTGACCATATACTATATGCAGTCATTAGCCAGTGACTCATAGTAAGCACGCAATCCCGCTTCAAGTTGCATCACATCATAAAAAGCCGTGAACGGAACGAATGTGAGCAAAAGTAAGTATATGTCAGCAGAGCATTTGCCTACTCAAGATAATTGATTTTTCTAGGATCAACCTCTAAGTGGTATTAGCTGTTTTGATATCTCCACTCGAATATTGACCTATATTAGTGGAAAAACTGGAAAGACGTTGACAGTGTCTGTTCGTTTTCTAAGGCCAACAATCTCCTTGTATGCTGTCTGTCAGCTAATGTGGCAGTCCCGGATGTTGACCTCATCAAACAGTTCACGTTGATAATCACTGACATTCCGCTGTATGAAAACAAGAACTTGTCTAGATACCTGTTCAACGTGACCCCAAACGGAATGCTGATTTAGAATGTGCAACTTTCACCGATAATTACTATGATAAGCTTCTTAAATCCTGCAATATGGAAAATCTCTGACAAGATTGAATAAATGTTCTCACATGAATGCTTGTCACGCCAGATCTAATATCTACGTAATAAAAGCGTCCTGATTAACTTAAGGAAGTAGCCCAATTAAACTGATTAATTTGTTACAGCGGGGATGGTAACTGAAAGTTAGCAGGTGCCAGTAGGCGAGGTCTGTTATATGAAAACATACCATGAATCAATTGAAGTGAACGTTAGTAATTACGATCTGCTACGAACCTGAATGCTACCCGAAAAATACATAAATTCTGATGCAAAATTAATGACCAACACGATGACGTTACACCCATTGAAACTGACAATTCTCGCTAGGTTTAAGAACTGAACTTCGAGAATAAATCGGAAAATATAAAAACAAACCACCGTGTCGACCAAACAACTGTTGATTAAACAAGTTTCATCAAAATATGCTTGAGAAACGGCACTTGCAATTCAACAGACAGATCACATATAATATTCCTTCGACCTGAAGGCGATCTGTTTTAAGTCTGTGTGAATGGCATCTTCCAACTCATTGTGAGATGAACACAATTCGTTCGTGGTTACCAAAGCAAAAACTACGACCTGTCACTAACAACATGGGTCCATAAAATAGGCTCATGTAGGAATTTCTTCAAGATCGCTTACCTATAGATACTTCGGTTTGAACTTTGAAAACCACTGAAACATTCTCCATGATAGCTTTGAAGCATAACGAATGTTTCCTTGCTCACCTGGCATCATTAGTACAATCTGAGTATTGTTTCCATCGTCTCCGTTTGCTACGTACTCTAGGTCTAGTATTACACTCATCTACTCCTCCAAATAGAATATCTGCTGTTCTTTGCTTCTTAAGCACTGGATATACTGGATCTCATAACTCATTAGAAAAAAGTTTGACACGTTTTCATTTTCCCTATTGCATCCACTAACTAAAAGCAGCTGAAGTAAGCATAATAACAAAACCCAGAGTTTAACTCTGTTAGTTTTAGCAGCCGATTTTACTTCAACTTTGTGTAATTTGTACGACCAACAGTCCTGCCTCCTTTGAACTTATCAAACAGTATACTGTTGCATAAAGTACTTAACCGAACGATCTTAAAAACGATCACGTAAGGCAATTTTTTCGTAAAAGTACAGTAATCACATTTTAATCGGTTAGTCTTACGGTAATCAGTCAAAAAGGTTGAACAGTGTGTGAATCACAACTAAGAAACATTAGTACATCACTACTGGTTTTTATCAAGAAAATAGTTGATCCAGGCAGGAAATTGTTTTGTTGAAGTGAACGAGAAGGCGGATATAGAGTGCGGAAGTGCTGTTTTGCATCTGTCAAATCATGAACTTTTGTTAATTCAGACAATTGTTGCAAAATTTAAATGTCAAGTAACACATGGCAAATACAAGCCATGGTGATACTCTGAATTGTTCATGTGTGCACGTCCACATATCAAACCAGTTTGGTTTGGTATCAGAATTTTAGCTTGTGGATTGTCAGAGGTTTGGTGATTTCAATCTAAGTATTACTGCTATTCAACAGAAGCCTCCGCAGCTAAGTAGACCTTCCAGCAAACTTCTGACAAATAAACACTAGATTATGATTTTGCTTCTGTTAGAATTCATGCGTCCTGCTTATCCCTGCCACTACCAGGATCTGAACTACGATCAGTGTTCACCACTGCGTCTTATACTAGGAACAACCAAGTTGTCATATCCGCACATTCAACCACTGTGTACTCTAAGTACTGATCAGATTGACAAGATGAAACTAATGTCTTTTAACATTAATGGGCGTGTCCTATCGAAGAACTGTAATCGACGCGGAACTGGAGTCTAAAGCATTCCGAAATAGGCTGCCTGAAAGCAAAATCTACTATGAAATATAAGTGATATTAAACTTGGTGAAAACAATAATATTCTGTTTGCGCAATATCATACTTTAAGGAAAAGACTAGCCAAACACGCTATAAGTACACGTCCCTTGCTACTAATCGGTAAATAAGTAATAATTGTCATATTTCCACCATAAAACACACAGAAGCGGACAAAATTGCTTTTGATATTTCACCACCGAGATAAATCCAGTCCATTGTTACTGCCGCATTCAAATCGAGCTTTCAGCTAGTCCCATTCCGCGAAGTCTATGAACCCCGACAGCTGAAATCGTGTGTGTCATTTTATCCAAGACATAGTCTCAACTCACTTATCGGTAAGCAGAATGAAGTTCTACAGGTTTAACTTTGTCTATCATTGTTGTCTATTTGTTGACGTCTTTTTCAAAGGGCTATAGACTGAAGTTGCCAGGGTAATTATTGTGTCTCCCTTCGAGATAACCAGTCACTCTGAGCAAATGTGACTCAATGTTTACATACGACAGTACAGTCAAACAGTGGGCCCCACGAGTCCCCCATGAAACAGGGGCCAGACTGCACACCCTGGTCATCGTAAAGATGTACAGTATTGGCTAGCACTAGCCAGATTGAATCTCGAGAGCACTGCCTCTTTTCGAAAGAGATCCAGTTGGGAAATTCTACAGGACTGTGAGAAGTACAATCATTTGGAAGAGAAGTGGGAATCATACTGACCAAAATATTCTCTTGCAACTTAACAGAAAGAAATGTTAGGTCCAAATAAGCTCAACGCACCACAGATGAAGACTTCAAAACTGTTTCGATGACTGCCTCAAATTCGAGCCACAACCACAATCGTGGAACTTTGATCGGTTATGGTGTGGGTGTTGGGTGCCTCAATCTCAAAGTCTTGATTAGACTCTCCTGGTCTCATAAAGGTAGATTATTCACCCGATTTCGGACAGCCTCGATAGTGGTCAGAATTTGAAATCTCAAATATTTTGATTGATTAGCATTGTTTACATAAACTGGCTAAAGATAAATGGATGAGTTGATGACAAGGTTAGTACAACAATGTGCCATAACCATTTTTCCCTACTGATCCGAGCTGGGTGATATTAATAGACACTTAAAGCTCAAATTCTGATTGTGCGACCCATGTAGTAGATGTCAAGAGAGCAAGCAAACTGTTATACAAATTTCTTTACTGGACACCAGGTATTTCAACCTTACACATATGACTAAATTAAGACCAAATCAATCACTACGGTCAACAGGATAAAATATTTTTCAATAATTTCAATGAGGTTTTCAGTTATTGTTTAAAGAAAACATTACATATATGTACAGTTTTTGTTTCCCACTGTACACACCGTGTCTTTATCTCTAAGACGCTACGTGGCCATGTCACCAAATCATTCCGCATGATCAATCCACAAGAATAATGCAAATGGGAGATACAATTCTTTGGATCTCTTGCTCTGTGTACATATACTCAACAGGTTATCGGTGAAGCAGTTTATGAACATTTCTTTTTCTTGTCTGTGTTTTTGTCTCTGTCGTTCTGTCTGCGTTTCGCTGTAACAAGAGCGAAACTAGATTCTAGTGCCCACTTTCAAAAGAAACTGGTTAAGAGGTCTTTCTGAGTTAGAAAGCTGCTATCTAGTTTGGCATTTAAGCTAGCATAAATTGAGATAAAAACGGCTTACAGGACTGCTTAGTTGGCATGTTCGACAACCACATATAAAATGCCATCTATATAATGTTATTAATAAACACTGCACACTTGAACATCTAGTTCTAAACGGCCATATTCAAACTTTATCGTGATGGTTACAAACAACGGCACCTGAGTGAATCTGATATTTCATTACTGACTATAAATTGTAAATGACAAGTGGAAAAGTATTACATTTGCCCTAATTTTGGTACCAGTGTGCGATCATCTGGGTTGTTTTCCACAACGAAACCACAAGAATAGTGTGTCGTCCCATTCAAAACAACATTTGCAATCGAAGATGATGTGTTTGAAGAAAGTATTTTCTGTGAAGCAAAATTAAATTCGTCATTTGTGTCAACGAATCAGTGAGTTCTTACCTAGGCTTTACACTGTATATTTGACGATCTCAAAGAGGTGTGTTAGTTAACTGTCCAGCGATGGTGATAATGAATTTTCATGCGTCTACGGTAGACTGAGGCGGCGCTCCCATCTTGTTTACAACAGATCAGCAATAAAGCCCCTGAACTAGGGTTTCAGTAGATCTAAAGTGAGTGGTAATTGCCACGGTTTTTCTTAGGGCATGGTAATTTTGAATAAACGGCCCTTTACTTCCGTCCATCTTACGGGAACATGTTTCGACAAGGCAGTACCTGAACCTTCATAATGTTGGGCCTGTCCGGTACAAACGTGTGAGTTCTTTCCGTTCGTCGTGCAAGATGAACCTGTTGAAGAGCAACATTGACCAAAGAGATGTCGTTGTTAATAGCCACGCTCAAAGCATTTGTAGAGAAATTCAGAGAACAAAAGTCACGTAACTGTTGTGCATTATTGTGCTTGCGTGTGTGTGTTCGTGGTCGTTGATTGTGTTGTTTGGCTTCAGTGTTCATTAAACTTTGCTATACGAATTTGCAGACTGTTGTGTGTATCTGATATTGTGCGGCGAAACGTGCTGGAAAGGTATATCATGCAGAAATTCGTTACTAAGTTATTTGTCACTTTTTTGTTTTCAGAAACGCAGTGTGATGAACAAGTTTGTCTTCGGTTATTCTTCTTCAGACCAAATATACAACGTTCTTACGAAAACCTTTCGTCAGGGAAAAACAAACACACCAAGTTAAAAGCTCAAATGCGGTCAGCCACGTGTTGCGCTGGTTTAACACGTTTGTCAGGTCTAACAGGAAACGGGGGAGAGCGAGAGCTACAATCAACTTCCAGGGCAGATGTATGGAAACCTGTGAATGCCCGAGAAATATATCTGCACACATGTGAGGAGAAATCGCATCAATGTTACAGTGACATCACTTCAGCAGGACACCCTTGATAAACATATTACTACTTGGAGTCGACTTGAGTATCTATAAATGAACCTGACCGAATATGAACACCCTCTGGATCAGCGGGTGTCCGAAGAGCTTGTTGATTTAGAAACGCACGTTCGGCTGTTTGTGGAAAAACAACTAGAAAAGAAGAAAGCTACTCTACAAAAGCAGCTCATTCTAATGAAGTGAGCTACTGAATTTTCGGCAAACCACGATGGTATGTTCGTAATTTTCCTTCACTGCATCTCACTAAAAGTTGGAAGTATTGTCATCAGGTCTTCGATTTTGTTGTCCACAACGTAAAACTCGGCAGTCATTGTTTTGAGGATTCATTGCAATAATTAAAAGGAATGGGACACTATTTGTACAAGCTTGTTCGAATGGAAATACAGCTACATAACAAACGTATTCACTGCATTCCCGAAGCAGGCTTCGTGCTGTGCGACTTTGAAAAATATCTCGGTTAATTAAAATTCTGAACTTCGCGGTTGATACATTTTATAACTTGTAAGTGGAAAGATGCCGCCAACAAAATTATGAGAACATGACCGATATAAAGAAATATAGGTGAACATACAACTTTGATAATTCATCCTCAGACCGGTAAACTTATATAAAGAGTTACTAAAGTTTGATCGAGATGTCGATCGGACTTATTTAAGGGAAACCAAATCATTGTTCAATCAATTGGTGATAGTTTGTTTGGTTCATTGCGTCACTCTCGTCCATTGGTTTGACCACGCAGGTTGGCCATTGATCCGGTGGATTTGTGGTCATGGTAGACGCTGTGTTGTAAACGTACATCCTGAAAGGACGCTGACTAAGGATTCAGTGAAGAGGTTACACCAGAATTCAGATATTATCCTCAAGTGGGCAGAGAAAGGCACTGGAACTGTCAACATGAACTGAAGCGACTACAGAGAGAAGTAGTGTAATATTCTTGCGGAACGAAGCAAGTTTTGTAGACTCGCTGGCAGAATTAACAAAATTGATTATACCGAACATTATATTGCTAAGACAAGGTAGCATTCGAAAAGAATTCAGTGTCTGGAGCACTCGGAAACACGACCGGTTGCCAGTGTTATCCCCGCTCGTCTGGATGAAAGTGGACACCATCGACCAGACCTTACAGATGGTCTATCGCATGCCAGGCAACCCATCGAACGCCGTCGGAATGAGAACAGTCCGTATTGCCGAGGTTATCGGAATCAGGCTACTTGACCAGATACTATGTCATAAAAAGCGGTTTGCTCAGGGGCTGAGTCTACCATGACCACAAATCCACCGGATCAATGGCCAACCTGCGTGGTCAAACCAATGGACGAGAGTGATGCAATGAACCAAACAAACTATCACCAATTGATTGAACAGTGATTTGGTTTCCCTTAAATAAGTCCGATCGACATCTCGATCAAACTTTATTAACTCCTTATATAAGTTTACCGGTCTGAGGATGAATTATCAAAACTGTATGTTCACCTCCGTTTTTATTGTCAGAATTGCCTAGAATTCTTCCTGTACGCTCATAGTAAAATTGTCAGCTTCAAGAAGTTAACCGTAGGTGAACAGCACATATTTAGTCGAAAATGTTTTCACTGAGATATGCATCAATTCAATCTGACAGTGTGGCTACCACTATGGCTAAACCAATTCAGTTCAACTCAAGCCAACACTTTGTTAGCCTAATAGGTGCAATCATGTGAGTAGCCCAGACAGACGATTTCAAAACAATCTTTGTTTAAAGTGTAATAAGACGCTGATTAAAAAAATTTATTCGAAGGTGGGTGAACAGTTCGGTAAACATCTCTGACGTACCACTGAAAAATTGAGACTAATACGAAAGAAATGATTATACACAATCGTACACTCCGCTAAACAATTACCTAGCTGATGATTTTGTTGACCAACATGTTAATCCAAAATACATTTATGGAAGCAACAGCTTTTCATGCAGACAGATGCTTGTTGGTTTTCAATGGTTAAATAACCTGTGAATGGATGTCAGAAACAAGATGTGACGAACAAGCTAGTTTTCGGACACTGACCATCAAACTTTATTCAAACACGCAAAGTTTATATGAAAAATTGCTGTCAGGGTGAAACAAACCAGCTGAGTAGCAGGCTCAAATCAAGCAAACCGTGTTATAGATATAAATTCAGGCAACGCTCTTACACGGTTACGTCTCAATTATGATGGAACTGAGAACGTGTGATTTAGATCGATCACGATTTCCGTTGCCGGTCAAGACAAACGTAAACGGTTTTACATTTTCCAGTTCCCATCTTCTCTAATTTAGTTCTGTCACACTGTGTAGTTTTCATTTTATTTATATACCTAAATTATTGTGTAAAACAATTTCAACATCACTGTATAGCTTGGTGAAAGATGTATTGATTTTTCCTCAGTTTCTGTGTTGCTAAGCCTTAATCTTCCTTCAGGAAGCATTTCGAGATAGTATTGCTATCTTAGTATCGACAGCAGATGTTTTAGTTATTGAATTCAGTCTCTAAACTCATTGCGATGGTGACGGATTAACTTCAGACAGCTCCAAAATCTTTTTTTTTTCAATTAAACTTCTAAGTCCAGTTACATAATTTTACATCGCGAATGACAAAGCTTAGAACCCAACGGCAACACTTGAAGCCTTTTACTCGGATGCAGTGAGAAACTATTGTGAATATACCGTTTGAGATTGACTAGCTAGTTGGTTTCGCCAGATCAATCTGCTTTAATGATATGACTTGTTTTTTAACAGTTGTCTATTTTCAAAATCCGTTGAAAGTACGTTTCTCAATCAACATTTATCTTGGACGTCAGCCGATGCAGACAATTTACATAAGTTGCAAGATTTGTGTTACTCACAGAAGAGTTATTTCTAGTGGACTCTCGTTTATTAAACGCGTGTCTCAGAACTATGGTTATAGTGCCAGTGAAACGGTTTCTCCTCACGATTGCCCAAACATCCCTTGAATACAATAGGCTTCAATCCACTTGTCCAAGGACTGAATTGTAGCTCTTGCCTACACCGTTTCCGTGATATACAGTTCAGCTTTGTTAGGTCAGCGCAGTTTAGTTGATTAACCGGAAGTTATGAGAACGACAAAGTAGCGAACAATATTTTTTTCCTGTGCTTGATCATCAAGCTAATTACAACACAATATATATGAAAAACAGTAACTAGGGTGGGTCAGAAAAACTGTCAATAGAGATTACGGATGGCGTGTTTGTTATGAGTTACACAATCACTGTTCCACCTCGTGGGCTTCATTGATTGTGGGCCAGGGGAAGTTATGTTTCCGCACGAACTTCTTCTAAGCGCAGAGGGGAGGGTAGCGCAAACAGATTTTTATTAAGAATAATTTCAACGTTCAGTCTTCTATTCGAGCATTTCGTTAAACAGCGCCCTATGAGATATACAAGGAGTTCCGTATTACTCATTTCTAGGGTTGTTTTTAGTGTCCCCGGTCAGGTGTGCAAAAGCAAACCTGTGGTAGAAATATACTCCGAGCAAACTTTGTTAAAAATAGACCACCGGAAACTGGAAGTCGTGCTTTCACAACCGTACGATATGGCGAAATGGATGATATTCGTGGAATGCTTCACGTAAATCCAACGTCTGACTTCTGGCGATGAACTTTACTAAGAAAAGTATTGCGTTCATTTGAGACCTACTCAAGAATACAATTAAGCAAATAGCGTGAAATATTTCATTAATACCATTGTCATAAAATTAATTTGCAGATTTAGATTAACAATCGGTATTCTTGTTGGTTGATATCAACTGTCACAATCAAAGTGTGGCCACCGACATGTTGCGTTGACTAAATGCTTCTTCCCTTCTGTAGAAAGTACTCTGAAACCCAACCCGATAACAGTCTGATTTTTAAAATGAGAATCGTATATGAATCCTGTCATTAATACCAGAAGAACCAACGTCTCATTACGACACTTATTATTTTGGCAAGTTAGTCCATTTTCCCGGCTTTTTCTCTACATCAGTTCCGTTGACTGCTTATATTGTTGTTTACTATGAAATCCGAAAATATGCTAACATTCAAATTATTAGTTTTTTCCGCAACTGCAACTCCAACCTGAATAGCACCTAGACCAATTGAGCGGTTCTGAAACGTGATTTGAGAGATCCGTTGCAAACGCTTTGAGGTGACTTATTCGCTAGTCAACACGCACACAGATAAAATCATCTCCGTCACTGTATAAACAACGTAGCAGCGCGTTGAAAGCCGTGCCATTTTCGTGCTAGATAGGGGCCCGGCAGCCAACACTAATCACCACCGCCCGTTTAGTGAGCAAGACTGCTGACACAGGCGGGTGGGCACAGCAACAGTACCAAAATACGTGGGAATTTTCGCGTCCTTAAACTAAAAATACATATCGAAGTCGATCTACCGCGAGTGCATCAATGTCGACTGCCTTGGCCTCTCCAGAGAGCAACCTGTCGAAACACATTGGTTCCAGCTATCGTGAGGAAGTTGCTCCACTCAGTTTCACTAACGGAGCTGAAAACGAACCGTAGACCATCCGATCGCACGCGTGTTTCTAGGACTAAGCTGCTCTAATCAAACGATCGGCATGGTGAGTTAGCGCCTGTCAAACATTTTATGGTTTTACCCAATAACCGTTGAAAACGGTGCAAGCCCCAGTGCAAGCCTCAGTATCTTCTGAGAATGATGGTTGATGTCACTCGAGCGTATGCACGATTCAGCTACATGTACGCCCAAATAACCTGATCAATAAGGTAATGGGTTCTGTCAGACAATAGCAGCGAGTCAGTTTAACATGCCACAGTTGTTGGTTCAGTTTAACAAGAGTTAGGGCTGAGTTTGCTTTTGCTTGAGAAGATTTCCAATCATATGCTTATGAGTATAGTTGTAGCCAAGTTGGGAGAGTTCTATTTATTGAGATAAGTTAAAATATCCGCAAGTTCCAACATATTACGTAGTTAATGCAAGGTTTACGTCTGGCTACAGCTGGCGTATGCAAATGAGTATTCACATCACTTCCGAGAGTCGTTATTATTAGCAGTCGACGTTGAAACAATGTTACTCATATCTACAGCATCAGTTAGTATTTTGTGAATATAGCCGTATACAGCGAAGTTGTTCTGGTAAGGTTTTCATGTTAGCGGTGATGCTAAACAATTGAAATACGGTGGGCATTAGTATGATAAATGAATATAAATTACTATGGTGTGTTTCAGAGCAAATGATTCAAAACTAGAAGGTTAAGATTTTTTAGAAGGTAACATGCATTCCCTCCAAGGTAGAGAGATCTTGCTGTGCTTAGACAATTTATGCACTCAATAGACATGCTGTCGCTTCATATGCAATTTCAGAGGTCGGACCTTTCTCACAGCCAAAACAGAACAAAACAGTTAATGATCGAATTGACGAACCTGTTCTGCCAATGGAATGCCAAAATTTTGTACTGCTCCATAAATGCACTAAAACGACCAATATTATTTATTACTCAGTAAATGACGTTTTTTTGACACTGAACAGAACGGCCAAATATTTGGAAATGTCCACAATACAAACAACAAAGGCTTGCTCAAAAATGTACAGGCTGTCATGTACTAATAAAGATGCTGACACAGATATGGAGCAAACCGTTAGGGACGAGTAGCCGGGAACTTGGTAAATTTCAAGTTGAACATTACTCGCATTCTATCACAGCCTCCGGATTGAAATAGACATTTAGCCAGCTTCTTTCGCAAAGAATCCTTAAACTGGAGATTTGCTCTCGTTGGAGCTCGTCAGTAGTGTACATCTTTTTACACGTTTGGGAGTCGAACTCCGGACAAGCATTCACGGGACAACTTTGTCCAAGAGGGTTGGCTGAGAAGTCTATCCAACTGTGAAGGTTACGACAAAATGCGAGTAATTTTTAACTCAACCATCGTAACTTATGGTCGTAGTGTGTTCTTTTTTTCAAAAATGAACATGAATACTTCAGTGAATACAAAACTGACGTTCTTCGGTAGTAGTAGTACCAAAGGTCATAAGCCTGACTTTCTATGGTCCACTTACACGTTCCGGTAATAGTTGCGGTTTTCGAGATTAAACTAATGTAGTTTTAGCAAAATGTTGGCTTCTGGAGAAGATTCTGAAGAGGACCTTTTAACCCTGAATAACATTACAACGATTCCACGTTTTCCGACAGATAAAAAATCATTACGCTCTATATTACGAAATGCGGTCTAATGGTATTAAATGTGTTCGTTAATCAAATTTGAATACGTTTATCATTCATTAACTTTTTTTCCGTATGCTGATCTTCGTGACGTTTAAATGCGTCCAATTCACGGTTAACTCCTTTAAAAGTTTTAAAAATCATGTCTTATTCTGTCACTACTATATCATACTTCATTGATTAAATTAGTCCGTATCTAGCGTTTTCAATAAAGTTGTCGCGGACGTGCAGATAAAATTCACTGATGAAATATTTACGACTGAAAATTCCGTCAAATTCATAAAAACTGAATTTCAGTATACAGAGTGGTTTTCGGATGATTTTAGAACGTGGCTGTTAGGATATTAGGCGACGGAAAAGCTAGTTGCACAAATAACAAACACGTCTTTTCTGTTATCGTGAATCCAGTCGATGATTACTTTAGACTGTCAATGCAATCAGATTGAGTTGGTAGGAGAGGATTGTTTGAGAGCCATAGTAATTGCATGAACTTTTTGAGCCCCGGTTGCGAGATAAAACTGCTACTGTCTCGAAGGTTGACAAGATATGGTATTTTATCCTCCACGAGGTAGTGGCATAAACTTGGTACAACAAGTGTAATGGCATCGTCGGGCTTGGTTTGCTGACTATAATTCACCAGACGGGTCAGGTTAGATGAGTCACTGTTCCTTGTTATCCTGAATCCGCGCCAGACTAGAGGGTGTTAAGAAACATACATTAGCGTAACTAATACTCAGACATCTCTAACATACTTCTCACTCATTATTATTCATCCACGTAGACGGATACGAATCTGAAACATGACGAAAATAAGCGCATTTATTTTAATGTAAATCCCACTGTCGTTCTCCTATGTGTAGCATGACAAACACAGTATAGAGAATAAGCACGTTTTCAGTCATTAACCATCCGGCTAAATATAGCACATTTGTATTGCTGTGTTACAAAGGAGTCAGTAAGGTGGAGAGGCAATATAGAGACGGATGGTTAATAAGGCCAGTTAAATGACTGTCAAGTTGTAACTAAGTAGTTGAACGAGAGGTATTGACAAGCCTACAGGTTTAAGCGTGGTGTTCAAAAGCCCAAAATGAACGTTTCTGAGCGAAAAGAATTGCGTTGTATGGTTGTATAGTTAGTTAAAATTCGAACCCAAACTCTTCCTGAAAAATGTTGTCTTCTAGTTCTTTTTTCACTAAAGTCGTTCACAGGTGTATTATGAAAGCTTCTGTTGGATGTGAGCTTGAGTCTAATATTCAACCGGCAAAGCTGCATGCACGCAATGGTGTGAGCTGAAATGAGTAAGTTATCAAGATGCATCGAATCTCATTTATTGTCTAATTAATCGTTTATGGCTACATTTTGACGACCTGGCAAGTGAGATTTGGTAGACGACCATGTTTTGGTCCAGATTTGTCTAGCTACTTGGAAAACGAACTGTTTACATGTGTCAGAAACATTGCCGTCCTTCGGTAACACAGACTTTTGCACCCATTTAAGCACATTTTCCTTCATTCTGAAGATCGAGCATCATTCGGTTCTGCTTATGTAACTTTTCCTGTAGTTAAATGCAAGTTGGTAAACACAGTGTGAAGTGACATCGATAGGCCATTTTCGTTTTATTGAAGACATCAATAGCCTTTGGGTCCGACCGATTACATGGAGTTCAGCCATAGTAAGTGTTTGATTTTATTTCTCGCTCTTTGTTTTCTATGAAGCATGGTGTTGTCACATTTGGAAGGCAGTTATCATTACATTGTCTTTTTCCCACAGTAATAATCTTTTCGGATGATGTTTCATCGTCTGTTGCCTCTTTTTGGGAACGTTTTGAGGTGACCAGTTGATGGTAGAACAGAGGTTATCAAGTCTAGTTCCTCGATAAACCTGTCCTGATCACGGAATCGTTTTGCCTGAATAAACAGCGTAACCACCGGTGTTCGGTTAAGTTGGAATGATGCAAAACTGCCAAAGTTTAATTACTGATAGTATATCATGGACTTTCTGTAGATATCAATTTTGATCTGACAGTCTTCTTGGTGAACTGAAAGTATTTAGAAGAGACAATTGTAGGAAGTCTGGACCTCGGCTAGATTCGAACCAGCGACAGAAACAACGTGCCAAAACGCGGTAAATGCTCTACCGGCTGGGCTACAAAACCACGCCGGAAGCTCAGAAATTTCACATTTGTACCTAGTTACCCACCCAGCCAACTGTGCCATATAGAACCCACCAAATGAATTAAGTCGTAGTTGAGTCTCTTATAAATTATAAAATCTTGATACTGTTATTATCAGATATGTACGATACAGATATATACGTACATAGGAGGTATGAGGTTACATAAATTTCGGCAAACAAAAACCAGTCATAGTAACTTCATGAAAGAAATAGCTTCGTTTAGTAATCATGGTAAAAGTTTATCAGGTCTGTAACGGTACCTTGAAGAAATACTAAGATATAGTACTGTTGTATCTTGTGTATACGGCCTACGAGCGCGTAAACAGATAACGGAATAACGGTTAATGGAATGGTAGATAACGGAACGATGTTCAACGGTTCTGAACAACGGACTACAAAATATGCAAGATTAATACGAATCTTCCCGGCCAAATCAACCACCCAATGCTAACGTATGAACACAGAGAAAACACAGGCCTCCGGACAGAGCCACTTTATGTCACTCAATCCGAAGACCACACGGTCACAAACTAGACAACATTTAAAGGGTTTGTGACCAATCAGAAAACAAGGACATAAGTGGACCAGACAAAGATCCAGACAGTACAGTGATGTCCAAATTAAAGGACGTGCGTGTGGGCCGGGCGCCAGAATTTTGCACAGAGGTTGAGAACGCATGTGATGGGGGAGGTGGCACATGACCGTGCCGACTATGAAGGTCACTACCATCAGTAGTGAGTTAGGCCATTGCGAAGTCAAATAGAATTGGGGAATTGGGTCCTTCCCCGACAAGTACATATTATCAGCTGATCCAAAGAAAGCTTTGGATAGAGCGAAAATTCCAGAATAACCTATTTCGGTCAAATTTAGCGCACGATGATTTGTACATTTTCCTTAGTCCAGACGTTAGCCCACCCTTTGCATCCTCGTAGCTAGCAAGCATTGAGAGATACCACTAGACTCGCAGTTCAGCGGGGCGTTTACTTGCCGAATATAGTGAGTATGATGATGCCGTCATTTGGGCAGACCGAGTATTTATCGAATTTTTATCTTCTTTGTGTCACGTTTGCTCATCTGTCTAAAGAAAACTTCATCTATTTAACTGCTGGCGCACGATTTTCATTTATTCTTCACTTATTGATTTGGCTGATGTTTAAAATCTCCCCAGTATGGTTTTGACGGGTCAATTATTGGAATTTAACCGCCTAACTTTTGTCTTCTTTTCAGAACTAATTACTCATCTGATTGCACTGAATCATTTTTGGTCTAAGGCGGGGTTGTCGTCCAAATTGACTCATAGTAGCAAATCTGAGAATGTAAAACATTAGGCCAAATTTTCCGAACAGAGTGTAAAGTGCAAATATCTAAGCCTGTTGAGACTATCTAGCATGTTTTCGGCACCTACTGAAACCCACTTAGTATGTCAAGAGTAAAAGCTTCTACAATTTTGGATCACACCATCTCAAACCACAAGGGAATTTCGACCATCCAGCAGTCAGCGTTTGCTGTATATTTTATTTAGGTTTGCCACACGACGTGTTCGTGATATAGGTATCTTCATTTCAACCCTCAAAGGCAAAAGCACAGTCTTTCGCTTGTTGCAATATCTACTTCATGTTTAAGTTTCGAATGTTTTATTTATCGTGTCTATGCCTATCAGACCTTAACTTTCACTACGAAATCAGCGTCAGAATAGTCAGTCAAGCAATTTTAATCCCAGTTTTGTAGATTGGAAGAATACGTCACGTTAATCCTTGTTCATAGTAAAACGCTCAGCAAACATTTACCTTAAATGTTTCACAACCAAATGGACACCATTTGGATAATGCCTGTAAACTTTGGTCTGGAGTCTCCGGAGAATCTGTTACCAAATATGAAGAAATATCTATTTCAAGGTCATTCATTATCTTTATCGTACAATCAGGTGCCAGCCATGTGTTACTTAGTTCATGCCCAGACTACTGGCAGTGCAGCATGATAATCACAATATCTATTCAGTGATAGCATAGTCAGTACAAACAGCACTTGACATCCACATGACCAGATACCGTTCTATGAGTGCACCGGCCTAAAGGTGCAATGATAACCTGCTACTGGAAGGGCAACTTTTTGAGGGTATTATACGTATTCTTGCAAAAGATTCTGCTTCCATAAAGGCTGTTCACATAAACTTTAACCTAGGGCAATTCAGTATAATTTGTTTTTGTCTCTACACTCGACAGACGTTCCACTGTTAACAGCGGAAGTGTTGCTAAACATAGGTTAGCCGGCTACTTTTTCTGCAGGTCTATTTAATAAATTAGATAAAGACAATTTAACGGAAAGTCTGCAACCAGAGGCTGTATCGATCACGAGGACTCACTCCTTGAAACAGACAATCCACAACGCCCACATCAGTCGTAACTGCTTTGGTATAACTTTACCAGCCCATTACGGTACCTTTTTGCACTTTAGGTTACAAACTGGAAGCAATGAGCAGGCCGTTTGAAAACTAGTTTGTATGATGTAATTTTTGCCCGCAACACATTGTTAGGCACTGTTGGGCTGAAAACTAGTCAAGTCGATTGGCGGTAAACACTGGTTTACTTTTATACACTAGAGGTTTTGGTATGTAAGCATATGTTGATCACATTTCTTAACATGGACTAACAAGATGTTCGTGCCATATACTCCTAAATTTTCTGAGGTATAAGAACAGTCTTCAGGTATTTACTGGAAATGTTTAATCCATCCTCTGCTCGGGGTTAGCTTTCCGATAGTTAGTTGAATTTTACAGGTGAGTAAACCCTTCGTAGGTGGTTATGAAAGGCTATATCGTGGCGTCCCATTCACGAGCTGTTTATACAAGTATTTGGAAGAATCTGTGGTCTCTACTTCTTCGAGTATATGCCCATAAGCCCTATTCAGGGTGATGCTTTTGTTGCTAATCTGCATTTGTTGCCGCGGCTTCGCGGATTTTTCACTTGAAATGGACAGAGTTTGAAAACCTTTATCTTGGTTCCGTCGCAATACAAAAGAACCAGTGCAAAGTTCAATTATAATTTAACCCTGGGTGTGGTCAGTGGAATGTGTCGTAACAACAAATCACGCAGGTTAAATGAAGAAATCAGATATCCTAAACCATGTCAGAGTTTATCAAAATGTTTCTACTCTTAGTTGACTAAATGCTCAACGCAGAGTGAACACGTACATTTTTCCGTGTTTTGATGCATAGGAAATAAGGAATCAAAGCCAGTACTTACGCATGAAACATAGAAATCAGATACAAACAATAAAAATTAGGGTGTTATTTTTCATGACCAAATTTTTTATCCTTTAGAACAGAAAATGTAAAATTTGCATTATCTACGGACGGTTATAATAATCCGATATCCCTTTACCAGCAACTCAGTTTAACGAGCAATCGAAAACCTTTTATCCTTTACTACTGATTACAAAGAATCGCACTCACTGGTTAATAAAATTTTGAGCGGAACAAGTAACAATTTACCACCGTTATATCACACCACAATTTGTCTTATTCACTTATCAGTGCTGAAGATCACGGATTCGTGTTTTTGTTACCGTAACCAATGGTTTGTAAAGGTAAATCATCAGCCAGTTTGTTTTTATTTGAAAATAACACTGACATTGTATTCGGTTTGAACATCATGTTTTTGTCTCCTCTTTACGAGTAAATATTTTTAGACCGAACATAATATAGCAATGTGGCTTAGATTGGATTATAGCGGAATATCAAACGTGTCTTTGCTTATCTCTTAATAAAATGAGAACCAAACTACCGTAAATACAAACGTTACAAAAGAGCAAAAACCGAACTTACGCTTATGGGTTGCTTCGGCTTGTCAGCAAAAATGTATTCTTCTCAAACTTTCTTAAATGGACTGTAACCCCGACAAAGTGTGTTTAACGACTCCGAATGTTTGAAAATTTTGGCCCATAAATATTTATTGATAGACGCTACTTTGTAAACAAAAAATGGCAGTCGCGTAGGTTTGCAAATCAGACTATCATTGTGGAGACCGTAAGTCTGTTGTCCTGATCTACGATATCGGTCAATTTCTCCGCATAGAATTTTGATGGTTGCGTTATTTTCAACTGTCGGAAAACACCACCGTCATGCACACATCTATTTTCTGTCAAACCCTAAATATCTTCCTTTCTTATAACGCCAATTTGCTCAGAAAAATCCACCTTTTCCTGAGTTTAAGTCATCGTTCTTCTTACCTAGAATGTAAATCTCATCGGATGGTCATTTGTAATACGACGTTGAAGTGTACGTTCTGCCAATTCATACATACATTTTTAATGACTGGCAAAGGGAACGCGTTTTCTGGTGAACAGAAATATTTCTCCACAAAAACCCGTTTTCTATCCATCGGTGAACTGTTATTTTCTCTTGTCAAAAGATAAAAGATTATAGGGAAAAAAGTAGACAAGTTTAATTCCAGTGTTTACCTACCATGTAAATGTGCTACTATCAGAGTTAATTCCCGTAAAACAATTAGCAGGGAGCTGAAGATTTGGATACTAATGGATGCTAGCATGTAACATCCTTTCATCGACATAAAATAAAAATCACAGGGATGATTGAAAAAAATGAAATAAAGCAAAAGTTATAGAGCACGTTTGTTTGACTATGAAATTTATTTAAAAAGTCAACTGCGAACGATCGCTTTTGCACAAAACTCATAACTCGTCATGTTGAGGCACAAATAAAACCAAACGCTAAAATTTCCATTGGATTAAAAGAAAACAATTCATTGGGTATCATCGTTATGGGTAAGAAATGTTATACTCAGAGGATACTGTTCATAGCCGACTCACTTCCACAAGTGAGTAAGTAATATTGAATAAGCCGGTATTTTGATATATCCATCCTGCATAAAATGAAGGTTCCGCCCAAAAGACCTCATTGACACGTTAGGTTTGACTGAAGGCTTCATTCGAATGAACGCAACAGATGACTGTCGGTGTTCAAATGATGTTTATTGAACGAGTACATTAGTGTGTTCTCACGAAGTGACGGAATTCATATGGAAAACAATTGAGTCTAAGGGTTCTGAAGTGGCCAACTGACACTATTATTATTACCATGCACAAAGCGCGTCAGCCTTCATTTCCGTAATACCTTTTACGGACTAACTGATGGAATGAGTACGAATGGCCCTCTGCGTTTAATAAATTTTGAATTTACAAACTTCACACAAAACACCAATCCTGAATTAGTCGAATGAAATCACCAGAACCATTACAGTATCACTTCTGAAGACGTTCGGAAAGTATGAGTAAAACTCAGAAAAGATTGCAGCTGTTTATCCATAAGTTGATCATTTCTTATGTTAAGATAATGATACAGTCGCGAGCAGGGGGTACTTCATGAAAACGTAAGTGTAGTCTAACTCCAGGTTGTGAATGTATGCAGAACAGAAAAACTTCAATAAAACTGAAACTAGCATTTATTGCTTGTATTAAAATAGCTAGCTGAAACTTTGCTAAGAGTACAAAAGTTCCAATTAAATGTATGGCATTTGCTTCACTTAAACTGAAGTTTCTCACTACTTATTGATTACTCAGTATTTCACTTTTTCACCAACTAGTTTTACGTACATGTATATTTATTTGGTGTCGGAGGGGCAATAGGAGGTGTCGTTATCCGTCAGCTTAGTTTAAATTTATACGTAAGTTTACCTGACACAATATGACACACCTTTATGGTGGGGAAGCGCTCAGCTTCCAGTACCGATACGCTTGAATTCACGTTAGTTTTGACACAATGTAAACGATAATTATGACTGATGCGTTGTAAATTAGTCCCGTTTGTAATTACACGGATAAGAAAGTTGTAATGTTTTGACAGTATGGCCACAGGAACGTATCATACTGTATCATATGCAATTACCAGTGTATAACAGTTGACGTGTTAGACATTTACTGCGCGGACTTAACAGATCGGTTTAAGTGAATCAGTTAGGTTAAGCAAACGACTAACTTAGTCAAATGCGCCTGATGAGTAGGGAGTAGGTAATTCTTGGGTTAATCACAGTGAATGATAATTTCAGATGCGTACAGATATGCTTGCTGCAGTTTGTCCCATGTGGATTGTTTCACAAAAAGATAGGGAATAGAACATTAAGTAGTTTAAATTTAAATGACCAACTAAACCGCCAAACTATTTGCTTATAGTTAAACAGCCTTTCCATAAAGTTCGTCGCTGATGAAATATGGCAGATAAAATATAAATTTTGTTCATATTTTGTTTTTGCTTTTTGCAATTTACCCGTTTTCGCTTTCCTTACGATGAACATATCAACTAGGAACTGTCTTGTAAAGTCCACACGATCATCCAGGCGTAATCTCGAAAACGTAGCTGTCAGCCAACGATATATCTTCCACTTTGGTTTTAATAGCAAATGCCGTACAATTTCTTATTCAATTCTTTTCAAGTTGCTCTTACATGTACTTTTGTTTTTTCCCCCACAGTTTATGTAGTGAGACATAAACCTACCAAAAGACAAGATACTTCAAATAATTCATGTACAAAAGTGAAATCAGTGTTTGTATATAAGCAAAATTGAAATCCATCAGTAGTTTACTCAGTCGTTTGGCGTATTTACAAAATTGTTACTGTCTGTAAAGCGTTCACAGAAAACGATTGGCTTCATATGGTCATCTGTTGAACTACACATCAGAAGTTTTGAGAACCGGTCAAAATGTAACCTACTATTGGATCACCTTCCCTTCAGTTTGCTTCATAACATACATTGCCTTGAAGCCACAATGATTGATATTATGATAAAGTAACTTCTTTGTTCCTATGCTGTGAGTTACTGTAGCATGCAAGCCGGCTGTTTCTACTCGGGTTGTCCGTTACACTTTCGGACCAACTTTGGGGCAATGTGGAGACACCAGGGGACAGCGCACTTCCGAAGTAGGGGGTTCCAGCAAGTCCTACAAAAGGAAACAACAAGAAACAAACATGAGCCAAAGGCCCAGTAAGCCATGCACACGACTTACACAAACGATAACTAGAACGGCGCCGACAACACAGCAGCACGCTGTCACCAATTCAAATTCACCTAGTGCGCGCTTGCTGGTTTCGGTCGCACACTACACAACATCCCTCTATGTTGAGCACTGTCCCCAGTGCTCCCAACCCTCCACAAGCCGGCTAGTGCTCATGTTGCCAGGGTACATTGAGTGCCTGCGAGTCCTCTGCTCATTTACTCAGAATCTCTTTTTTTACACTTGTTTTTATCTCGACACTTTTCTCTTGATCCTGATACTCTTATTTTTATCCCAACACCTCTTTTTTAATATCACGGCACTCCATTTATTTATCACACAACTACTATTATCCTGGTACTTCTTTTCTTTCATCCTGGCAGGGTCGCCAAAATGTAGCATGGAAGCCGGCTGTTAACCGCTCCGGTTGTCCGTAACGCTCTCGGATCAACTGTGGGGCAATGTGGA